>CACVBS010000028.1:770418-1043663 GCA_902728275.1 Cyclocybe aegerita
TTGCGGAACGTCGTAATCGCATCATCATGGAGCAAGTTCGAGCGCTATTGCACAGTTCTGGTCTGCCAAAGTTTCTTTGGGGCGAGGCTGCTCGCCACATCGTTTGGTTGTTAAATCGGACGTCGACGAAGGCGGTGGATGGCAAAACCCCCTACGAGGCAGCTTTTGGGAAGAAGCCTGACCTCCGTGAGGTACGTGAGTGGGGCGAGAAGGTNNNCTCATGTACTACTATGAGTTGGGTGGGCGGGTGCGAGAGGGGCGTTGGATGGGTTTGGATGAGAAGTCAAAGGGTGTGAGGGTTTATTGGCCTGACAAGAGGACCGTGACGGTGGAGCGAAATGTCTATTTTGACAAGACAGCCTCATCAGTCAGCCGTCTCGAGGGGGAGGACTGGGAATTCATTGAAACGACACCTGATTCGATGCCGGATGGACTTACCAGCACCCCATCTGTCAATACACAAGCTTCTACATCCGCACCAACTCCTCTCGAGACACCTGCAACCACTATCCCTGCTCCCACAGACCCCACGGACTCAAACACGTCAAATTCTAGCGACCACGAGACGCCCTCGGAGCCTGAAACTCGGTCGAAACGCACTCGGAAGCCTACACAACGTCTCCGTGACATCCTCGAGGGACACGCCGTCTCGTCCAATCGTCCTGGGGCACCAAAGGTTACACCCGGGGTGCAGCTCCCTTCGGAGATCCTCTACGCTCTTTATAGCAAGGCTGGTTTTGAGGGGGAGAACGAGGACGGGTGGGTGATGGTGGCAGACTTCATTGATGAGTATGCAATGGCGGCAGAAATCAGTGAGAAAGAGGCTTTAGAGCCCCATTCTCTCGCCGAGGCAAGGACTCGACCTGATTGGCCGTTGTGGGAGAAGGCGATCCTGGAAGAACTCACTGTTTTGAAAGCTGCGGGTACATGGGAACTTGTCGACGCACCTCCTGGAGTTCAAAGTGGGTTTTTCGGGCAAAGAAGGATGCTGCTGGCAACGTGGTGCGCTACAAGGCTCGTCTCATCGCGCAAGGTTTCTCCCAAGTCCCGGGGATCGATTACTTCGACACGTTCGCACTGGTCGCACGCCTTGCTTCTATTCGGGCCGTTCTCGTGATGGCGGCTGTCCATGACTACGAAATCCATCAAGTTGATTACCTAAATGGCATTCTCACCGCCGACGAGGTTATTTTTATGCGCCAACCCCCCGGATATAGGATTTCTGACAGCGCGGGAAAGGTGTGTCGTCTTCTCAAGACACTGTATGGACTGAAGCAGTTGGGGAGGTGATGGTATCAGAGGTTGGTGGAGATCATGGTGCTGCTTGGTTTTGAGCAGTGTGCGGTCGACCAGGCAGTTTTCTTTAAGCGCCGCGGTGAGGCGCTTGTGATCGTGCTTGTGCATGTCGACGACTGCACAATTGTGGCCACTGCACTGCCACTGATCGAAGCCTTTAAGGCCGAGGTCGCCAAGCACGTTGAAATCACCGATTTGGGCGAACTCCACTGGATCCTTGGCATTGAGGTTCGGCGCGATCGCGAACGCTGTATTATTTTCCTTTCCCAACGCTCGTACATCGACTCGATCATTTGCTGGTACAACCTTCAAGACCTCAAGCCTCTTTCCATTCCCATGGACCCCAATGTTCGCCTTTCGAGCGCTCAGTCTCCCTCTACCACTGTCGAGATCGCGAAGATGGCAAATATCCCATACCACGAGGCCGTTGGTTCTCTCATGTACGCCTCGCTCGGTACACGCCCGGACATCACCTTCGCTGTCCAAACCGTCTCGCGATACGCCTCAAAGCCTGGTCCCGAGCACTGGGAGGCCGTCAAGCGGATTTTTCGCTACCTGAGTGGTACGAAGGAGTTGTAGTTGAGTTTTGGTGGGGACACGAAGGGGCTGGTGGAGTATGGCAGAAATGTCACGCGATCTCGGGGTATGCCTTTTTGCTTCACGGCGGTGCTGTTTCGTGGAGTGCTAAGTGCCAGGAGATCATCTCACTGTCCACCATGGAATCTGAGTATGTCGCAGCGATGCAGGCCACGAAGGAGGCTCTCTGGCTCCGCTCCTTGGTCTCGGAGCTTTTCGCCATCGACCTCGACACGACCACTTTATTTTCGGACAACCAATTGGCCATCGCGCTCACAAAAGACCATCAGTATCACACCCGCACTAAACACATCGACATTCGGTTTCATTTCATTTGCTGGATCGTCGAAAAGGGGTCCATTCGACTCGTCTACTGTCCTACTGGCGAAATGGTTGCGGATACTCTCACCAAGGCCCTCCCTTCTGCAAAGGTGAAGCATTTCGCTTCGGAGCTCGGACTCGTGCTCATTTGAGGGGGAGTGTTGGATTTGGAGAGGCAAACGTGCCTGAGCAGCGCACAGGTTTCACGTATGCAGCTCATGTCAGCACGGCCTGTCTCATGCTTGGAGATAGGTATTTTGTCTTTATGTTAACTTTCATTTTACTTCCGTCTACTCTACTTCACATCTAGAGTACATATAAACATTCTACGTTATCTCATTGCCGTTCTTATCATGCATCGGCTGCTCTTTTGTTTTTTATCTTCACATGGCTCTCCTGGGCAGTCGAGCCCATTTATACTGCGCCGTTTTCGTTAGCGCTCCCTCAGCCGTTTTTCCAAACGCTGAGGTGAGCTTTCTAGTTTATGATCTAATATTCATATGCTTACATCCTGTACCTAGCTATTCTTAGGTACTGGTCAATGTTATCAGCCGTTTTTCCAAACGCTGAGCTATTCTTAGTTGGTTCACAACTACATCCAGCACTAAGGGTGAAGGAAGCGATCCCCTTCCAGAAACCACACCAACAGAAACGAAAGCATCGGGAAGGCTGGACGCGAAGGAAAGCAAGGAGGAAAGCAAGGAGGACTCCAAGGAGGGCAAGACTGAAGCACCGGAGAAGATGGATGTGCACCAGGTAAGGAGGACACAGAGAAGAAAGAAGAGGGCACCTTGAAGGAGTGATCTTGTTTTGGGCATGGATGGAACTAATTGGGGATATAATTGGATATCTATACGGAATATTTAATGGTGATGTACAACCAGTGTTGGCCGGTTGATGACTGATGGTCGAACGTTGACCGTTGACCACCTTGACGGTCAATTGACGGTCAACGACGGTCAATATTTGATGGACTTTCCCACTGCTTTGCCGAGGGTCGAAGCCTAATTTAGACAGCTCCCATCAGCGCATCAAACATCAAGTGCGCTATGCGTTCAGTTGCTCTTTGTTCAGACAGATTGCTCTTTCGTGCGTACAGAATAGATATAATCCTTTAATTTTACCCCGGTGTGATACAGGCTTGCTCTTTTGTGTGAACAGAATAAATATAGTCCTTTGATTTCACTCCGCAGTGTGACACAGGCCCCATTTCTGGTAGATGACAAGGTTTACAACCTCAAGGATCCTTCCTTCTCCAGGTCCTTTTTCACTCTTTATCTTTCTCAGAAGTATAATTATTTCAGTATTGACAGATTAGCATGTGGAAGCTCGTTGTAAATTACACACTATCTACATATTTTTATTTCAAACCGATAACTGAGAGGCTTAAAAAGCTGGGAGAATCACTGACACAGACCAGGCAGCTTCGTCTTTGCGTTTCGCCTCCTACTCCTGCATTTGTCTCTTTCTGCTATGTCGAGGCCATCCGCCACACGTAGTAATGCCCGACGGGGATGGTGGCGCGCCTACTTCATTGATTGTCCGTTGTCTCAGGCTGACCCAATTTTCCATTTGTTCGGCAAATCTGGCGCAAAATCGACAAAGTCCGGCAAACGAAATGCTATTGCAAAGCCTGCTATGAAGTTGAAATCGAGCAGTGCTGCCAGGCAGAAGCAGAACAACTTCGTCTGGGATTTGTTGCAGCAGCCCGTATGAAGGATGAGCTCGGCAAGCAAATATGTGAGTCGCTCGCTTGCCTCGCTATTTGATTTTGCTTCGAAGCATTGGCAAGACCGCTTCCGCCGCCATGCAACTATTAACTACGACGAAGAACTTGCCCTTTACGAGTTTCTGGAGCTGGACGCAGATGGCGAGGAGGATCCTGAGCTTGATGGGGTCGCAGAGGAGGTTCTCGCAAACTAATTACATTCTTTATCGACGTATGTATCCTTGTACTCGCTATCTCTGTTCTTTGGAATGTCATGGTCAACGTTAGTGATGTCATCCCTTCTCGTTATGGCAATCGGTCGAACAATGGTCAAACATTTTGACCGTCGCTGATGGCATTTTGACCGTCATTGACTTTGTTGACGGTTGCTTGACCGGCACACCACTGTGTACAACATATTTTGCGATTAGCAATGATCAGAATGCAAAGCAAAGATTTATTCTCGGAGGGGGTGAGAATGGATATTGAGTTTCCAATCAAACTACGAGGAAGATGACGCGTCTTCGTCATCAGCAAGAATGGCAGGCTTTGAGGAGCGTCGACGAAGGCCTCGCGAGGAAGACTCTGCAGCTGAAGGCATAGCCTGTACAGACGGTTCTGTTTTAATCTGAGAAATCATGAGAAATCATGTCTTCAAAACTGCCATTAAAGTTTTCGTACCGTTCGCTCGCCTTGACCTTTGTTTGATCTTGAACGTCGCCTTCTGCGGCCTTCACGCTCCCCCTGCGATGCTGAAACTCCATTCGAGTCCCTAGACTCCACCTTAGGCTTAGTTTCCTTCTCATCCAGTTCGTCGTTCTCTTCGTCTGCAATGGAAGGTAGCACAAGTGGAAGGATGCATGACCCCAATACGAGAGACAGGATGAATAGGAAAATGCCTGCAGCAGCCAAAGAAGATAATAACGGAAAGCGGATGGCGATTCCACTGAGAAAGAACGATATTGACTTCGATTTCTTGTAGGCCGAAATAAATACTTACCGAATACCGTGCGGGACAGCTAACCCTCGTAAAGAGGCTTGCGCAATGCTCACTTCACGACCTTGACCGTTCCCCAAGGTAGTCCAACCATCGCGTCGGCCAATCTCGATGTGTGCGACGACGTTTGGCGTACTGGAAATGAAGGAATGCAATAACGGTACCGTGACACGCGCCGTTATAGGCTTGGGAAATATAAAACTTGAACGAGCAGGCAATGCTATAGCCTTTGAGGGAGATAAGAAATAAGGATATGAATTCCTGAAGAACTTGTACTGACAGCTCGCCGGACATATGCTAGAGTTTTGTTAGTCGTCGTCGATAATGTCAAACTTGTCATGAAGTTTCCAAGCATGGTGTTCGATTCAATGTAAGGAAGAACAAGGTCGGCAGATATGTCATATTTTTGCTGGGTCGCCAGCCTTGGAAGCTGGGCGAATGCATAAGGTGAGATTCCATCTCTAAGACACAACTTGAGTTGAAGGGCGTGATGAAGCATAACCGGCGAACGCACCCATATTGCAGGTAGAGAGGAGCTTCCCAACTAACAGATAGGCTTTTCCAGACATACCACCCGGCAGATACGGACAGAAAGACGACCAACGGTATGAAGAAAGAGCAGACAAGAAGCGGTATGAGCCTCGGGGCAAATGGGCGGAGGGCTGAGAAACCACTTGATAGAACCGCAAGCAAGAGATTCAGGGGTACACTCGCGATCTTCAACAAGAGACTGGGAGGTTCGTCGTCGGCAGCCGCGCTCTTGGTACGGCGAGTAGCGACGCGTTCAGACATGGCGGGAAGTGAGGCAAGACGAGCGTCATCCTGGTTTCCTCTGGGCATCGCGAACACGTGATATCGAACACTTTGCAGACCGACACCCATGTCCTCCTCTGACGCAGACATCCACCAGCTCCTTGGCTCTAATCCTCTGTCACCAGAGCTCTCCCAGTGCATCACAAGTCTAGCGACTGCAGCTTCCCTAAATCAGCCGCCTACACCGGAGGTCAAGTCCTACCCTGATGCCATCTACCTCAACTACTTCTCTATCGGCCTCAGTCTGCTTTATGCACCAAAAGGCGGCTATAGACCAACATCAGGACTCAAATGCAACGATCTAAAACACGACAGGTTATCCCTTGATAGCATATACGTCTACAATGTGCCAATCAAGAAGCAGACCAAAGGCACATCATCTCGTGCTGCTGAGCTCGCTTTCTCCACATATCCCCTCCTACCGCTCGCTTTGAACATCACTGCTGAGGCGAAAGACAAGGAGGAGAAACCAATATCTCGTCCTCCGAAGTTAGATGTGCACGCAGAGACGTCCGGGAAGGATTTCGTCCTCGCATTGGGAGAGCCTGATCGCAAAGGCGGAGGTGCAGGACCTTCTTCTGGGTCGATAGGCATCTGGTGTGAATGGACGAAGGATGGAATCATGGTCGAATTCGGCGGCGATGAGGCGAAAGGCCCTCAAGCTTGGGAGCGGGGAAAGGATGCAATATGGAAGATAATCACTGTTTTCTCAAAAGGGTGATACCCATACAAGCACGACATGTGGGGACAGTAACCTCTGACGTCGCATTTCATATTCGTTGCGAGCAGGAATACCAAGTATACTCTTGACCTGCTGACCCCGCGTGTGTACCTCCCATATGATACGTCCATCGTTATCCCATGTGATTGTCAGAAACGCCCAAAAGTCCTGCGACACTGACAGGCATCCTCAACCCATCTCTCTACCCAGAACCACCACCATGGCCGTCCCTGCTGATTTCTCCATCCTCAACATCTCCGGCAAGTTCACCATGGTAGGCTTTCCATCGATCACGCCCTCAAACATCTCACTCACACCGCCATCACCAGAACAAGACCCTTACTGACCCCCGCACCGATACCATCTTGTCCCTCCAAGGTGTTGGTTGGTTCAAGAGAAAGGCTATCAGCGTTGGTACCGTCACCCTTTCGATCAAGCACTACAAGGATGACGAAGGTGTTGAGCACGTTGATATCGATCAAACCATCACTGGTGGTATTCCTGGAACCAGCGAGATCAGGACCCTTTGGTGGAAGGAGAGAGAAAGTGAGGACCATATCTTCGGGCATATCATCGGCAAATCGAGGAGGATAAAGGCGGAGGAGCTCGACGTTCCGTTCCTTCAGCAAGGCTGGACAGCAGACACCCTTGAGCACGGCGTCATCCAGTCCTATGTCGAGAGCAACACCCCGAAGAGTGGCACTACTTGGATTGCTAACCAGGTATGCCACAATAAGATGAGCGTATTGGATCTCCAGCTAACAGTTCTGCAGTCCTGGGGCGTTGAAGAGATCAATGGCGAGAGGCGGTACGCCCGACACCTCAAGTTCACCGGCCCAGGAGGCGAGGACATCGAGGCGAAGCTTATTTACGACTACCGTAAGTCGTGCCTCTTACCATATCTTCGTCTTCAACTTACAAAACCCCGCAGTCGGTCCTCTTTAACGCTTTATCACGGTGGGATGGATTGTATATACTGAACAAAGAAGGAGAACTATGTACTTAAATCTGTATGCAATAGATTATCAGAATTATCTTATCTGATAAACCTTTGACTTGACGACTTGTTGCTTACTACTAGTATTGCAGCTTACCCGTTGTTCATCTCACACGCCGCCCTCTCGTCGCTCTTTGTAATTTCCTTTTTCTTCCCGCCCACTTCAACCTCCCTTGTTGATGGAGGGAAGCAGCAACGCCGAGTCCAGCCCCTCATCTTCACGGCCATCGACAAGCAAAGCAGCATCCTTAGACCGACGAAATACCTCAAAGCAAGCCTTAGATCCCACATATGAGTTGGCGCCTCTCTCCCCTGAGCCAGTATCGACCCGCCGTCAGCAGCCATGGACGTCTCGGATATCTCGTCGACTTGCGACTCAACACCCGCACACTTATGCACTGGTTCGGAAAGTGGTACTCTATGTGAGAGGGCCTCGGCCAAAGGTCGACCTATTGCGTACGCGAAAACCTCTTTCCTCCCAAGCAAAGTACCTTGAACCGTCGTATTTTAAGCGCCATCTCCTTTACTTGACGTCGATGTCTATATTGCTGGCAAACGCGTCGTCGTACCCATAGAGTCAACCATCATCAAGTCGACCCGCATCTTTACTTCACCATGGCTATTTATGGTCCTAGTCGCCGCGTACATCATCGGTTTCGCGTTCTTCTCGCGCGAACAGTCTTTCTTGACCCCTGAGCAATCCTTCATCGGATGTACGTCGACGTACTGGTTAGCGAACAACGGCTGCGGACAAGACGGAGAAGCATGCGGACCGTTCGACAATTCATCTTTCGACTTCAGATGCCCGGCGCAATGCGATAATGTCATTCTGCAAAACCCTAGAACGGTTGGGGATGGCCAGATCGCGTTCAAACCCCTCGTTGTTGGAGGCGGTGATCCTGATGGGACATACAGAGGAGACAGCTTCATTTGTGCTGCTGCTATACAAGCGTACGTCGTCGTTGTCTTCGTTGCTGCCAAGTGCATTGACAAGTTTCTCCGCGGATAGTGGTGTCATTTCAAGTAGCAGAGGCGGATGTGGGACTCTTCAGCTGACTGGCAATTTCACAGACTTCATACCCTTCACATCGCGCGGACTCACGTCAATCGGTTTCCCGACAATCTTTCCTGTATCCTTTCGTTTCTCCGGCACCTCAAGCTTATCCCACTGCACCGACCTCAGAAATCCAGCTCTCGCATTCAACATCCTTATCACCTGTGCTTTGTTCATTGTCCTCCGACCCAAGCCAATCATTCTCTACTGGTGCCTTGTCTGCATTGGCTTCTGGCATGTGGCACTGTTCTCACAACCGCAAGGTCCGCCTCCAAGGATAGATGTCGCCTTCGGTTCATTCCTTCCATTATTATTTATAGCCTACGGTTTCTGGCGACTAGCATTCCGTTTCGTCCTTCCAGCTTTCTCCAGCGCTCCATTAGAAGCATGCGTATTATATCTCAGCGGATTTTGGGTCGGTGTACTCAATAATCTTACTTTTGACAAGCTGCCTCTCAGCCGCCTCACGTCGTCCGACATCAGCAAGCGTAGTGGTGCAGTTGCGACACTGGTTGTCATTCTGGTCATCGTTGTCATTCTGGTCATTAACCAGATTCGGGTTGTCCGAAAGACAGGATGGCTGCCACACTATCTCGGTTGGTACATCGCTGGCGGCCTCGTCACTCTGGTCATTGCTTTACTACCCGGCCTTTCATTGCGGCTCCACCACTACATCCTTCCCATGATTATATTACCTGGAACCGCTTTTCCAACGCGCCTATCGGCCATTTATCAGGGGCTTTGCCTTGGTCTGTTCCTCAATGGTGTCGCTGCCTTCGGGTTCGATTCCATTCTCCAGACCCCTGAAGATGTGAGTTCCTTTTTTGGGCAGTTCATCTAGATCTCGATCTGACATTTCCTCGCAGCTTCGCCTAGATGCACCTCTAGGTTCCGACCTCCCTGTATTTGCAACGAACTCGACGAACTATAATCCTAACATTCCCTTCGCTAATCAAACTATTCTTTGGGAAGCCCTCATCGATGGCTGGGACGGCTTCAACCTTCTGGTCGACGACGTCCAGAGATATTCTGGCCAGGCACTTAATTTCTCGTTGGCATCGCTGAATGCCACAATACCCCACTTCTTTCGGCTGGCGGTACGTTGACCTTGTTTCGGAAGTGGCCCTAAAATTCATTGTCTGTTAAATTAGTACACATCCAACGGTGCCACAGGTGATTTCACCAAGGCGGCCACATTGTGGCCCAACGGGACCTGGGTGGATCCACTTCCTGGCCCGTCGTAAGGTTTTCTTACTTGATCAGGTATCTTCACTGTACATAATTGAAGAAGAATACGTACAAATCGCTACAACATATCAGATATGGTGATGTGACTAGTTGCGTTGTTCTGGCCGGTGGGCCGTCCTGCCCATATCGAGCAGGGTATATAAAGGGTTCCTGTTCTTCAGGCGCTCGCAGGCCTCCTTCATCTCACGACTATCAGGGAGCATCGCTCGCTGATCATATCAAAACGACCCTCTCGACGAACTCCTACACGATCATACCACAGTTTCGGCCAATGCCTCCAGTGCACCCCAGCAACTTTATACTTGAGGGCGAGTTCTTACAAGTCCGAAAGCGGCCCGCGTTATTTAAATGCGCGATCTGCTCCGACCATCCTGATGAAGGGTTCTTTATGGATTCGGGGGCGAAACTGGAACACGCGAAAGAAGAGGCACATCGTCGGAGGGCGTGGGAGAAACAACAGACTTGGGAGTTGCCCGTCATCGACTGGTCCAAGTTCAACTCGGGAAACCCCATGTCAGAAAGTCGTGCACTAGGGTGGGAGAAGCCGACTGAGCAATACGAATTGAAGAATGCGCTCATCCAGCAGTGGAGAAATGAAGTGGCGGAGGCGTTGTTTGGTCCGGAGAAAAGGTCGGCATAAATAGTGATTGTGGCGCATTGGTGGGTCATAATGAGGGGTAGATTCGTCATAGTTACGACGGACTATAAGTACTCAAACTGACAAAGTTCCATATGTATTACTGTAATTCCAACCGAGATGAACTCCAACGACATGAATAACGCACCACTGCCATCTGGATGGATTCAACAAGTTGATCACAACTCAGGGAATGTCTTCTACGTGATTACTTCTAGGCTTCATTCATTAATCATTGCTAACGTCACTTTAGGTTGATACGAGAGCTAACCCACCTCGGTCAAGTTGGACACACCCATTTGAGGATGGACAATTTCTAAATGAACACCCAGACGCACGAACCAAGCTTCGCGGTTCCGCCAAGTTCACTTCCTCGGGCACCTTCCTGCGTACATCGCCACGATTCATATAATGGACATGAAGCTGCACCAAATGCCGCAGAGAAGAAGGGCTTCTTCCGAAAGGTCAAGGACAAAGCCAAAATCTCGTTTGAAGAGCACAACGAGCGAAAGAGGCAGCAAAGGGGGTTGCAGCAGCAACAAATGCAGAGATTATATGGTCCAGGGGCAAGTACCGCACCGTTCCATACCCAACAGCATGCATACCCGCAGGCCTCCATGGCGCCTGGGATGTTCCCAGAGATGATGGGCCAAAGGCGGCGAGGCGGCGACATGGGCGGCATGGCACTCCCAATGGCGGGCGGGTTTGCAGGTGGTCTTCTGATGGGAGACATGCTAGGGAATGGCCATGATGGAGGGAGTGACCATGGAGGAGACTTTGGAGACTTCTAGGTTGTACATGACAGACATGAATGACATAGTAGCGTGAGAAACTTGATTGAATAACCCCAAGATGCGCTTTATACGGTCGGTGTCACCAAGGGCGCACGCATGCCTCCCTCAATCCCGACCTCTCTCAGTCCACATATATGCACAATATGCTCTCCTGATCTAGAAGACACCCTTAAAGCTGCTTCACTACCTCTGTTGCCCCAAGTTCTCCAGTCGTTCTCGCCTCTACCTCAAGGTATGATCTATTCGTGCACTCGCAGGTATCGCAAGACGATTCTTACTCCGTCATGCCAGTCACTACCCGCACAACATCTCTGGTGTCCGTACCACACACTTCATTTGCCCTCCGATTCTCAGACCTACGCGATGTCGAGGAAGCGTGTCGAGAAGCCGAAGACCAGCGTGCTGTTCGTACTGTCGACTGGATGACCGCTCGCATCAACAACCGATGCGCCAAGTGGGTTGAGGATCTGGAGAGAGTAGGAGATAGGGATGCTGTCAGGACGCCGTGGTGGGATGAGCTTCGGCGGTGCGCAGAAGGGGATTTCGTACCTTCAAAGACAGAGGGTTGGAACCATCCTGCTGCTCGTGCGTCCCAGCGTCTTGTGGTGCACTTTGGTGACTAACCTATCTGTTTTAGTCATCCTTGCAGTCTCTACAACTGCACCAAATCCTCTGCAAGCAATCACGACACTGCATTCGCGGGCACAGCAGCTTCCGTCTTGGGTAGACACCAACGTTCTGAGATATACATTGATCATACACCCTTCACATTCCCCTCTTTCAGCTGAAGAGTAAGCTTTGCTCATATCAAGTGTTCTCTTATCATAATATTTCATATTTCTAGAGCAGGAGCACTTTACAACGCGGTCAAGAAGCAGTTTGGATTGCATAGCTATCTTCTGTCCCTGAATCTACCAAAGAACCCACCTCCTGTCCCTGTCCCTGCGCCTCTACCACGTTTACCCCCTCCACCGTCTCCGGATTCACCACCCCGCCAATATCCCCTTACTCCTGTGGTAAACGGATTTGCCGCACCAGGTGATTCCTTGCCCCCTACGATCCTGAATACCCTGGCTATGGAAGAAAAGGATATTCAGCAGACTGCCAGATTCACACGAGAATTCGTTGTCATGAGCCTGGTGCCATGGATGGAGAAATGCGTAGTCGAGTGGAACGAAAATGTACGTCTGAACTGTGAAAGCTGGCCTGATACTGTAATCCTAATGAGCCATGCATTAAGTTCTCATCAACGCGTAGACTACCATCTCGTCTATTCTCTTCAACTCGACGACTCTTCGGCTCACCCTCGCCCTCCCCTGCACCTTCACCCGCGTCCTCTTCTGCTGGATCCCTTCCCATTCGATCATCATCTATTCCCACCGTCAATGGGCCCATCCCGCCGCCATCGCAGCAACGCCGTTTAGCCGAGTTTGCCACAATTCTAGGAGATTATAAATTGGCTATCACCGTGTGGGAGGCTCTACGGAAAGAGAGCAAAGGGGGCTCTGTATGTCACTTTCTGCGCCAAAGTCATGCAGTCACTAAACTCCCACACAGGACATATTGCCACTGCTGCTATCGCCTTCTCCTACAATTCCTTTGCATGCACACGCTGCCTTGACTGGCATTCATCCACAAATGCTAGATCTCCCTCCTCACTTGCAATTACGGGCCCTATTGTGCGCTGTTCGCTGGGAAGCCGGCATCGCAATACAGGATTTTCTGAGCAGTGCTCTCGAGGGAGAGAGGTGGTTAGTCTGGGCTGCCAGTAACGTCTGTCTTCTTTCTGATCTTGCCAACTGCAGTTACTTACAGTCTGAAATTTATCAAGGCAGAAGAGGCACCATCAGCATTGCTACTAGCCCAAGCAGCGCTCTTAAGCGCAAGGAAGCAGTCATGGAGAAGAGCGGCGCTCTGGTACGTTTCTGCTGCAACCAGGCTCGAGAAGTGTGGAATAGTAAGAATGATTCTTTAGAATGCCAGGCCGAAGATTTGACACCTTATTTTAGAGACCTTTGACCATGTACTTTTTGCGGAAAGCACAAGAGCTGTATCATGTTCGGCCGCCAAAAGAGCTATCCCCGTCGTTTTGGGACTCTGAAGGGAAATCGTCCACAGACGCTCAGGGTCTTGAGGATATCTTGTCAGGCATTGAGCACCCTCTGGGTATGTGTTTTAGAAGCAAGATCGTAGAATTTACTTCATATTCGTGCAGGGCGATTGCTGTACACAACTGGAGATGTCGCTGGAGCCGTCCGACTTTTCCTCGGCCTATTAAGGGGAACTCCCCCTTTCTTAAGCTTCAACGCCATGCTTGACGACGCTCAAAAGTTACCAAGCAATGACAAGTTATATCTGGACGACTTCCGAGTCGCCTATAGTGTGCGCTGAGATTCTAGTACTTGTAATGTGTACAGCGAGGCTGACATTCATCTATTCAGTATTGGAAGTCCACAGAGCCTGCAATCGTCTCCAGCACGAATCTAGAAGTTCCCGTCAAGTTCTGTATCGCCAAACAGTCCCGACTGAGGCATTCTGAAGATGGTGCGGATTCTGATGCAGATGTCTGGGCTACTAGGCAAGAGGACTGGAAGACATTTTGGAGGTCTCAAGGTGGGAAGGAAAGCGTGGTGCCGGCAGGAAAGGTCAGCACAGATGGTATGTTTATTATGCAATGCCAAGAACAGTGGCTTACTTTTGAATTTTCCAGAACTCTTCTGGGTGGACCTTGCTTTGCGGAATCCTTTAGACGCTGACATCAACTTAACAAATGTCACGCTTCTTGTTCGACAAACTGGCGATAAGGATGACGTATCGCAGCTAGACTTTGTAGAAGTGGAGGTCATCGATGAGGTCTCTTTGGGCCCGAGGGAATCAATAACAGTATGTCAATTTACCCTTGCACAACTTCCAGATACGCATGACCGTGGACAGGTGTCAATATCGCTCAAGTGCAACCGCCCCGCAAAATTGAGCATAACTCATGCGACCTATGACTTCCTTTCTATGTTGCCGACCAAGGAGAGCCTCTTTACTCGTGGTCGCAGACTGCGCGATACTCCCCAGCAGCGTCGAACGCCTACATATGCTCCTGATGTCCTTATGCAAGTGGAGGTGGTTCCATCTGACCACAGGTTGACGGTGAACTTCGTCGACGATGGCCGCCTCGTTCTCTTGCAAGGCGAAAACAAGACCACTCGACTCTGGTTGACAAACGCGGGTTCATCACCGATTAGCGAAATGTGGATGGTTGTCGGTCCCGATGATGAGGTCTTGCTGGGTGGGGAAGATGAATTGCTCGAGTGTAGGCCCTATTCGGCCTGTGCCGTGACTTGGAGCTCATTTACGACCACAGGCACAACAGAAACTGAGGTCTTCCAATCAAGCAATTCATTGAAACCTCAGCCACCTCTCAGGATACCTCTCGAGGGTCTAGATTCAGAAACTCTTCAACCTGGGCAAAGCATTGAAGTCCCAATCATCTTCCACGCAGAGTCGACCGGCAGCCATGAGCTCTATCTTCTCTTTGTCTACCGAGAGGTGCGTCTCATCCTTCTCGCCTCTGTAAGAAACTGACGTAACAATTCTTAGGCTGAGGCTCAGCCATTTTATTCGACGAAACTGGCACGATCATATGAGGTTACGCCAGTTTTCGAGATCTCCTCGAGCGCAGTTCCGTCGCAGTCCCAAGATTATGCGTATGCTGTAGATATAGACATAACAAACGCCTCGTCGACAGTCTTTATTAATATCGTCGACATAGTCTGCGTGAGTCCACGATGGATATGCAGTCCTCTAGCAGAGAATATCCTGTATGTTTCACCCTTAGCTTTTTTGTACTTGACAGCTAACTTTTCGCAGACATACTGTTGGCCCATCGCAGTGCTCGAAACTCGTTTTAGCTGCGTCACAGTGGCCCGGAGGTCACGGATCAAGAGAGACCGTAGAGTTTGTTTCGAGGAAACTAAGCAATCTCTTGAAAGGTGGGGAGTCAGACCCCTCTCCCCCTCCACCAATCGATATAATGTGCAGTCATGTTTCGAAGGTCTACCCACTCCATACGTTCGTCATCATGTATATGTGCTTATACTGTTCGTAGGACCCAAAGAAACTCTCGGTACGCAGGGCCGCCGTCATGAACTTCATTCGTAGTGGTCGCCGCAAGTATTCCTCACGGCACATTGCGGAGGCTCACTCATACATTCCTGCGTCGTCTCACTCTTCAATCTTCCCCATGTACAACCCTGCAGCTCTTGACTTCGTTGTGTTCTGGGAAATCCCCTCTCAAGGTATCTCAGGCCATATCAGCATCAATGGCATTCACCTTGGGGCAGGACATGGGGCGTTGGATGACATTGTGGAGCAAGCAGAGGGTGCGAAAACGAAACGGAACATGTATGCGGAAACACAGAGGGAGAACGTGCAGATACTGGATGCCATTCGAAGTAGCGAGTGGAATGCCGAAATGAATCCAATTGTCTTGTTCATAAAAGACACGGACACCCAATACCATGATTTCTCATCTGGGTATGTCTCTTCAAGTCTACAAGGATACTCTTCTGACAGTTAGGTATCAGGCCGTGTCCCGTATCTGTCGAGTGCTTGTTGCGGAATCATTCGCTAATACTGCCAGCAAAATACGTTCTCCGACTGCAACCAAAGGAGCCACTATCCACGTATGTCGTCCTTTCTCGTATTGCTATTTCTCCTGAAAGTTTTCGACAGCGACTTCCTCTCTCCGCGTTATCTGGGACGACTGACCTTCCGAGGAACCATCGAACCCTCGCGAACTGCTATTCTCCATCCCAAGCTTTGGATCACGCAGCCGGGATCGTATAGCTTAGAAGGCTGGTCCTTGGAAAGCGAAGTTGCCGTCGTATCAGACGGCCCAACCCGGGGGACAAGAATCCGCCGATATTTGCAAGACCCAGTGGCGCTTGACGGACCTTGCGTAGTTGTATGCAATTCTCCGACGCTCTGAATGAGACTGGTAGTACTTATTGTACACGCAATCTGCCGTCCACGTAGTACATGAGTAAATAAGGTGGTACATAATCCTTGTACTGGCCGTTCAAGTAGCTGGTTCCATGTCCCATTAATCTTTACGTTCTTGTTTTTCTCGCTCGAGCTTCTCCTTTTTGAGGGCAGCAAGGCGGAGTTGCTTGACACGCATGTTGAAATAGGTCTAGAGTTACATCGTGAATAGAGCAACTTGACAGCGAGGATGTAAGGGCCACGTACCCCGAGTACAAATTGAATGGCATTGAAGAATGGCACCCAAAGCTTTGCGGGAAACATAAATATACAGACAGGATTTGCGGGAGGCCAACGTACCTCGACCGAGATAAACTTCTGCGCAATTGTCATGGACAGCGGAGAAACCACCCAAGAAATCTGTTGAAGAGGAATAAAAGAGGGTTCCACAAGAACTCGGCCCAGAGTCGGCGCACCCTAATAACCGAAAAGAATCCGGCTTTGACG
Source organism: Cyclocybe aegerita (assembly GCA_902728275.1). Lineage (NCBI taxonomy): Eukaryota > Fungi > Basidiomycota > Agaricomycetes > Agaricales > Hemipholiotaceae > Cyclocybe > Cyclocybe aegerita. Next base: position 787,062 of record CACVBS010000028.1, read on the forward strand.
GTCTTGATAACTTCGTCGACTGAGCTCGCACCGTTGATGACTGCAATGGAGGAAAGGTACGCTGTACACACCACAGTTAGCATCAAACACTCGAACGCTAGCAAAACTTTATACCGGCGGTTTGAATCGGGGCAATAAGAAGATTGCTAGCAACAATTTGACCGATCTTGGCACCGGTAGAAGTCTTGCCTGCAAACGCCTTTTGGAGGAGACCAATGAGGTAGTGACTCAAAGGGGCCGAGATGAGGAAGCCGTAGAGGGCCATCTTGAGCGCCTTCAAGTCGACGTGCACGGTCCCAAGGGCGCGTACCAAAGGTGGAGCATCCTTCGAAACCTTCGGTGGGGACCCAGAGAGGTTACTCCCAAGGACCTCTTGCAAGAAGCATAACGTCGCTTCAGGTCCAAGCTGTCAGAGGGGTCCACGGACGAATATCTGGGACATACCGGTGGTAAGTGCCTTTGTACGGAGCGGGTGAAGGGTGAGCTGAGCGAGATATTTGACAAGCAACGGGTGGGTGCCCTTGGGTGGTGCGACGGCGCTCATGGTAGGTGGTGGTGGTAGGGGTAGAGAGGAAGGGACGATGCGGATGATGTGGGGTAACAGTGTACAGAACCGGCCTACTGCTGCCGTTAGTAGCCGGTCCCTGACAAGACTTGTCATCAGGGTCGCAGGGCGAAGCAGCCTTGATGACGCTGGCGTCGGCCACGGGCAGCATCCGAGGCATATATAAGAGCTCTATGTATCATATTACGGTATAAAGAGGGCGCCAGCCTGTCTAGAAACTCAATACTAAGAAACGCATCTATTTTCCTTTAACCCTGATGTCAAATCGTTAGTGACAAAGTAAGGACTCAGACTCAGGGCAACAACTCACCAAATTTTGACGTAGTCCGCAAACGACACCATACATATTGTCTGCCAGATACCAAGGCCAATGCGGGGTGTTACACCCCGGTACAAACCCTTCAGACCGTTCTCCTTGTAAATGAATCCCAGCGTGTTCAGGATCGTTAACTTGGCAGGTCGGTTGACATTTGCAGCAGCACCCTTGGCCATACTTTGCATCTGTGCACATTGACGTTGACCAAGAAGCTTGACAAGTCCTCAAGTAAAGCGTACCTCGACACGAATGACCTCGATAGGCTGATTCCAAGTGGCGAAAGTACCACCGATAGTCGAAGCGAGAATCTTTTCGGCGGCTCCAAGTTTTTCACCCTCGCCCTTGCCCCTGATCTTCCGGATGGAATCTTCGGCGAGACGAGCGAAGCCCATACTGTCGGATAATAAGTGATGGAGGCAAACGTACAATGTTCTATGCAACATACCGGGAACCCCAGTTTGTGCATTGACGAACAGCGACAGCGTTGACACCCTTGTTGACACCACGAATACCTTCACGACGATAGATGTCAGCGAAGACGGCCCACGTCGAAGGAGGCTTGACGCCGGTGGCAGCGGTTTTCGCGCGAGTGATCTCGGCAGTTTTCATACATGTCGTGAAACCTAATAATAACACGGGCGTCAATCTTGATGGCAGAGCGACGCGAGATGCAAAAAGAGAACCGAGGACGGAGTTTAGAAAATACGCACCCATAGTCGCGTAAGCCTGAGCAACACCTCCGGTCATTCCGCCCAATAATCCAGCCAGACCCGGGTTGATGCCAGCAGCAAGGGTAGCACTCTCCACCTCGGAAGCGGCGAAGATCAGCACAGCGCCTTTCGTGGATGCCTCTATCCATGCCTGTGTCATTCCGTTCGGTGAGCACGGAGAGACGGGCGCAGAGTGGAAAATTTACCCAGGGAATGAGACCTTGGTAGAACCCAACAAAACCACCACGAGACCAGACGGTCTTGCACGCTTGTAGCATGGTTTGGGACCGGTTGGCAGCCATTTGAGTCTTCAGCACCTCGAGAGGTTGGCCGAGAGTGGTAACCTGGAAATACTTTGAGGACAAATTCTAGGCGGATGAGCTCACACACGACTTGCCTCCTGCAAGGTGAAGCCACGTCAATAAATGGGCAAAACAGTAGAAGGAAGAAGATACGTACGAACTGTTATTGAGATGCAATAGGTGTGTTAGAATCCAAGGGAGATTTTGCTTTTTTGCAGTGAAAACGCACCATGTTCATAATGCCGCCTAGTTCAGTAGGTCAGTACACGGAGGCAGAAGACGCGACAGAGAACGCGCTCACCGATAGCGATGTTGGACCAATTGACGCCCTTTTGACCTGGTTCGGCTGCAACACCCATGGCTGGCGAGTGGGGGGGTGAGAGGCAGGTGGGGGTAAGAGGAAGAGGTGGGAGACAGGGACGGAGTACACTGCTCGTCTGATTTCCCCAACCATTATTTGGCAGTGATCGGTCTTACCCGTGCTCTCCATTTACCCACGCCCTGCTCTCTCTTACCTCCGACCGAATAATCTCTGCGACCGGGACGGAGGTCCTTCACAGCCTTATCACAAGCTTTCGAGGACAGATGCGGGTTTAATGTATTATTTGAGTGGTATAAAAGTTTAGCTAATGGGATATCGAGGTAAACAAATCCGAAGAGTGGTCCTAGGAAAGCAAGCCGGAAAACAGTGGAATGTGAGAAGAAAAAGACATGCATAGGTTGTCGAATCCGAAGTGCCAGAAAAGTCCGGGGAGAGGTGCAGCCTTCGCGTGCCACCGAAGACGGTTAATCACGATCGTCCTGCAGGAAACCATGCGGTAAGCGCCAACGGTCATGTCGAGTTGCCGATCTTCGCTGTCAAGGCGTCGATATCTTCCTTCAATCTGCTCGTCCAAGTAAGATAGTCAGTCGATGTCCTCGCTGAACGTGGTGATAATTAACGGAGAAATAAAGACAATAAAAATAATGTCAAAAGAATTCATGGATCATCGCAAGAGCTACGAGGCTTCCGAGAAAACTCTTGAAACCAAAAAACTTGACGTACCGGGTGATTTGCTCTTGACTTTCATCTTGATCTTGTTCAAGGTACTGGATCTCCATTGCCTTCCGCGAGAGATCTTGGTTGAGCTCGCCAATCTTGTCGAGCGCCTTATTCAATTCCTCTCTGGCAAGACGCAAGGCCTTCTCGTGCTCGGCTTGCAGGTCGTGAATCTTGAGATTATGGGCTTCGTGCAGCTTGGTAAGCTCCTCCTTGGTGACACCTGGCGATGTAGGTGGGTGCGAGCTGCCATTACTCTTAGGAGAAGCAGTCGTCTGCGCAGCGAGGGCAGCCTTCGCTGTCGCAAGTTCACCTTGCAGGTCCGACAGACTGATGAGTAGCTCCGACTTCTGCGTCGCCAGTTTACTAATTTCAGCATCATGAGCAGACCGCACTTTCAGGACTTCATCGGCGCGGGTCTTCGCTGCCTCTTCCAGCTCTTTCGAGTGCTTCTCCGATAGCTCATGCATCGAAGATTTGGTGAGCTCGAGCATGTCTTTCGTGGCTGCAAAATCATCCTTGGTGTTGGAGAGCTCCTTCGCCAAACGAGCGATTTCCTCAGCGTGCTCTGGAGAGACAGTAGGCACAGCCTCAGCTTGGGCCCGGGCATCGTCTCGTTGTTTGGTCAACGATTCCACCTCAGCACGTGATGCTTCAAGAGCAGCTTTACACTTGATTAGATCATCTTGGGTAGCTTTCAACTCGATGTTGAGTTTGCTGATTTGTTTATTCAGTCCACCGAGTTCTGACTCCAGCTGCGAAGCGTGCTCGGCTTTCAATTCCGCAATTGCGATCTGGCTTGCCGCTTGAATTTGCTCCATTGTGTCATTTGAGCCTGAACGAAGAGCCTGTAGTTCTTGTGTGTGTGCTTCCGCTGCTTCTTTCTGGGTCAATGATTTAGAAACAGGACCGAAGAGGAGAATGGTGGGAGAATACCTTTGCTCGCTCAAATGCCTCTTGCAAGAGTTGGGCATGTTCGGCCTTCACACCGTCGACCTTGGAGTTGTATATGGACTCTTGATCCTATATAGAGGTCAGGAAGGAGATTACCTACATTGAGGGTTTTGACAAACCAGAAGTTCTTGGGAAACCTTCTCTAGCTCAGCTGAAATGGCGGCCTGCTTTGCCAGATGTTCTGTCTCGAGTTCTTGCAGTTGAGACGTATGCTCCTCTTCTCTCTTGAGGCCATCTTGCTTGGTCTGCTCATGGGCAGCGAGGGCTTCAGCATGCTGCGCTTTGAGGCCCTCAAGAGAGTTTGTTAACTCTTCCTGCTGGAGAGAAGCAGCCTCGAGTTCCTTCGAATGATGGGCAACCAATTCTTCTAGCTTCTGGGCGTGTTCTGCCTCCCGCTTGGTTGCTGCCTCGGCGGCGGCGCTGGCATCAGAGGCTGCCTTGGCCAAGTCGCTTTCGAGGTCCGCAACCCGCTTCTTCAGGCTATCCTGCGCATCTTCGAGTCCTTCCTGAGTTTCCTTCAGCTCGAGAATCTCGACTTCCAGCTCGGAGAGTTTGTTGGCACTCTCTCCCTTCTCTGATTTGAGAGCAGCGATCTGTGCTTCCAGAGTCTCAGTTGCACCAGCTTTTTCTTGAAGTTCCGCAATGCGAGCTTCCGACTCCTTCACAGCCGCTTCACGGGCGGCATTCAAAGAGCTGACTTCTTCAGACGCGGTTGCGAGGTCAGCTTTAGCTTTGAGAAGTGCGTCGCGGTCTGCAGAAGATGCTTCAGCGGCAGAGGCGGCATCAGCCGCACTTGATCTCTCCAAGACCTCAAGTTTCTCCCTCGAGGACTGTAGGTCGGCTTCAAGCCCATGAATTTGTGTTTGCAACGAATGCACGAGATCAATTTGTTGGGCAGCCGCTGCTTTGGCGCTTGCGAGCTTCAAACACGTCTGAGGCATAACACTAAATAGCGAACAAAGGCCCGTACCTCTTGCTCCACAGTTCCCAGCGCTGTGGTGACAGTCGTCAATTGCTCCTGCGTGGTGCTCAAAGTTGCCTGCACTTCAGAGAGCTGAGCTTCAGCGGCAGCTTTAGCCGTTTCTAGCTCCGTTGTTACTGAGGCTCCCTTTGACTCCGCTTCCACTAACGCCGACGCGAGAGAGTCCTGAAGCGTCTTGACCTGAGCTTCGAGGTCAACGACGGCGACAGTCTTAGATTCCAGAGTCTTCGTAGCCTCCTCCAGCTAAAGACAAGCATCGCCAGTCAATATTGAGCATGGAAATGGAGGAGCGTCCAATCACGCACCTGGTTCTGCAGTTCCGTAACCTTTCCATCGTCCTTCGCCAGATCCTCTTTAACTTCTTTAATGCTCGAGATAGAAGCAGTTGTACGTGATTTGGGTGCAGGTGCGGCGGCAGATCGAGAGACGGTGGTCGTCCTAACAGGTCCTGCAGAAGGTTTCGCGGTACCAGCTAAGGAGGGTCTCGAGGCAAGAGGGGCCTTCTTCGCAGCTTCCGATACCGAGGCGCGTGGACGTGCTGCCGATGTGGCAGACGCAGCCTTCACCGACCCGACCGAACCACTAGGAGAAACCACAGATTTGCGCGTGGAGGCAGGGTCTGGAGCTGGCCTTGCATTTGCAGAGGCGGATAAGGAAGGTTTTCCTATCGGAGGAGCTGATGCCTTCGTGGGCACGACAGACGCTCTGCGGTTGGCAGCTGCGGCCGAAGAGGCAGTAGTTGGCTTGGAGGACATGGATGATGCCAAAGCTGGTTTGGATGCTGGTGCTGGAGCAGAGGTAGTTGGCTTTTTCAGTGGTGGGGCTGCTGTCTTCGCTGGTGCTGCTGAGGTTGCAGAAGCGGCCTTGGGTCCAGTTGGTTTTACAGAACCCGCACCAAACGTGCCGGAATTGATGATCTAGGGGTTGGATGTCACAATGAGGCAGGGCTTCCACGTTTCTTTGAACACACCTTCTTCACCGTCGGAGTTGGCGGTCCACCATTGGCTTTATTAGCCGTGGCGGACATTGTGCCTTTCTTGGATGGAGAAGTGGTGATTGTTGGTGCGGACTCGACAGGAGCCTCCCTTTGTAAGGAAGCAGGTGGACCTAAGTCTTCAATATGCAGGTCCTCGTTGTCGGCGCAAACAGCCTCTGCAGGTTGGTCACCTGCTGGATGTTTAGTGAGAGCGTTGATGGATGCAGTGCACTGACCTTGTTCCTCATGTTCGGCATCATGCGCGTCGCCAATTTCCGAAATAACACGGGTTTCTTCCGCGGAGACAGGAACGGAGCCATTCGAGGATTCGATTGTAGCCATTCTACACAATTGAGGAGACGAGGCTTTGGATTGGTCGCGGTGGCGTCTGGTGGCGTGTAAGTAGTAGAAGTCGGGACAATTGCTAACGAAAATGATTGTGGGAATGTCTACGTAGTTCTCGTACACAGAGGTCAACAGACGCGTCGCGTCGTGCCGCTTCTACAAAGAAGACGACGCCCATTCCCAGTCCAGATCCAAACGTCATGCAATGGTTGCGAACAAGTTCAGCGCGTTCAGTGCCGGTTCATCCAACGAGTTGTGATTGTAGCTCAAGACAGCCACCTGGAAAGCGAAATTGACTTTAAGTCGGGCCATCAATCCCGGAAGACTTACAGATCCGGGTTCAACGTTAAAATGAGTTCCTTGAAGGACCGTCAATACATAGGAGGAAATATATAAATGGAAATAAATACCAAGGCAGAGAGGGAAGTTTATCCATCGAGAGATGAGCACACGGTTAAAATGGCCATGCGCCACAATCAGGACATCGCGAGTGTGAATGCCTTCCTCCTTATATTGCCTATGGTATTCACGGACCTGAAAGAAAGTTAGAACTTCCGGGGGTATGTTGCTTTATTTAACTGTAGTGGCCTTTCTGATGACATCATCAACTCGAGCTTGCATTTGTTCGACCGATTCTCCACCTGGACAACTGAAAAAAAGTTATTCTCAGTATCGAGAAGGTAGCAACATACGAGCATACCCGTCAAACCAGATATTCCAATTCGGATTTAATTGCTTGATGTCTTGCTTCGTTAGGCCCTCGTAGTCTCCTAGCTTACGGTATGAAACCCACAAGAATTTGCATCTAACATGCGTATTTGACGAACCGTAATTCCACTCCCGGACTTCTTCCGTCAAAACGTGGTCCGGCAATTTTTCAGCATGCTCGAACAATAGATGGAAGGTTCTGTGTGCACGAAGGCGAGGAGAAACCTGTACGGTACAGAGGTTGTTGGGTTGGATGGCAACTGTGTAGAAATCGTCAGGCAAGAAAGAAAAAACCTCGTTTAGGCACTCACGGCCTTCGCCAACGACATGTTGGGCTATTTCTCTGACTTGGGCTTCTCCTCTCTCGGTCAACGGTATATCCGTCAGGCCAGTCTGTTTGAGCAGCGTTCAGTCATGACAAGCGGAGTAAAGGAAGAACTTGCGTGTCGCCTGGAGATTATCGGTGTGAGAGCCAATGAATGAATGATGAACTCCCTTATTCACTAGAGCCAGCTTACCCGTTTAAGGACCACTCAGTTTCCCCTACGAAAGGCGCAAATCACGGCGTGAAAGGTTATACTGGTACAAGGAAAGACTGACCATGCCTCACAACAAATAATCGGGGCATCGGACGAGAGCGCGCCATGATAAAAAAGATAAAGGTAGGGCAGTACTAGTGTCGTAACCTTAAGCGTTACGAGTGGGATGCCCATATCGATGAAGTCATTGAACTGTACGATTCGTGGGAGACCGCCGGCATTAGTAGTGACTTGATTAGTCAGCACTCAGGTGCCTTCCATCAATGTCACGTGGAGACGCGTCGATGAGATGGGCCATCAGAGAAATCGGGAGATGTGGTTAGCGCCTTCCAACCGCCTGTCATGAGGTGTACCCACCCGTCCTCGGTATAATCTCGAATCCTGAGGACAGTACCCCTTACATTTCCAGATAGGGATAGGCCCCTTTCCACAATCAGGCCCACCTATGCACCAATTTGGTGTGTATTGGCAAGATGGTATCATGGTGGGATCAAGGTATATCATCTCACAGACGGGATCCGACCTTATAACACGGGAGTAATTCTTGGAAAGGAGTATAAATGACTACGCTGTCCGGGCGTACGTGAGCCTGATTTTTTGGGTTCCTCCTTAAATTGGCTTATTTCGACCATAAAAGCTCACACTGATTCAGGATAATAATAATAATACTGGCATTAGACTTAAATTACAGACGTAGTATTCTATGTGGAAAGAGAATCTCCAACCATCGAGTTTCCGGAGCAGGGACCCCAAGCAACGAGACCTACGTAGAACAGGTAGTCATCCGAAGGATCCTTCGCGAGAGCTTAATCTGTTGTACTCACCAAGCACCGACGGTCGTAACACAGGAGATTTGCTGTCTAAAGAGTGAAGAAGCTATTACATGAGGACGACGAACTGCAACACAAAAGGACAATGACATACCAGGCATCCGTACATCCATATATCCATCCGTAGCCAACCAACAATTCACGGTCACCTTGAAGCATCTGATACTTCGTGTCAGTTGCTTTACGACATCGAGAGGCAGAAGAAGGCACACCAACAATCCATATCCAAGGTATCATCACAGTGGAAGTGCTTCAAGGCAGGAGAGACAGGAAGTCTGCAGAACTGACAAAGGGCGGCTTCAGCCTTCGTGCTTTATATATACCTCTCCAGGTCTCGAATCAACCGTCTCGAGGATTCTCTGGATTCGTCAGCGGCCACTGTCACGAAGTCGCCGGTTCGCCTAGGCGCCCATTCCGGATCCAAGTTCTGTGCGCAGCCCGAGCGTCTCGTTCAAAAGTGAGTAAGCCTCTTTACGCAAGTTCCGGTCGACAGCGAGGTCCGCGTCTAGAAGCAATCCTTTGCGAGTCTCGACGAACGACCCATGCACTGCGTCGGCGTTGTGTTAAAGGGGTATTAGTCATACGTGATCGAGGAGCTTCAGCAGTTTGAAGTCCATCCTCTATGTGTGACAGCGGCGAGACGAGCAGGGTGAATCGCGAAGAGCTGCGAGAGTCAGTACCATCATGCCACGGCTGTCGTCGGTGTGAAGACCCGGACTGGAAGATGGTGCCCTATCACCGGAAATGTGTGAGAATAAGAGTACTGCAGCTTACCGCAACGTAGATAGAAATATTTTGCAGCCATGCCATTGCGCAGGATCCTGAACATTGTGCTTATCATCGAAATAAAATCAAGAAAATGCTGTGATCTCTTCATCAGAGCTCCGGTGTCATGATTAGGCTCAGCTTACATGATTTCATGGTGGCCAAAAGCTTGGGATCAACATCCTGAATGTCAGTATTACCTCGAAAACAGTGTCAGTTGAGGACAAGGCAGTACAGCCACACGCCACCTTGACACGTGCGTCTAACCCCCATAAGGAGAAAGCCCGTTTTCCCGTTTTCTCTGATGGGGCATTGCAATATTGAGCGCTCTTGATTCCGTTCATGCTTCACTCTTTCTACCGCTTGGTTCACGATGTTCGATGATTGTAATGTCTCCTTTCCTACTACTTTAGGCCCTTGGCTAAATAGACCCGGCACAGATGTTGAACATGCTACCACGGACGCCGGAAAGCAGAGTCAAGTCTCCGGGGCTGTTCCCCAGTTGCAATACGAAGGTTTCGAACCTTCGCCCTACGACACAAACGACGTTCGAGCGGACATAGAAGAAGCAATGGTACGATGCTCTATGGCTCTGGTCATGACGCGTTGCGTTGAGCGTTCTCATCATACGACAGGACACTGCCTCTGAGGTGCCAGCTGCGCCGATATTCGAACTCGGCAGAGTCCAATATGCCTTCCCAGCCCCTCTTGTGTCTTGCGTCGTCAGCTCCGACATGCTCGCTATGGGATTATCTTCAAACACGATCGTCCTGATTGAGCTCTCGCACGCGGAACAGGTCAGCCTGGCATGCTTTCTATGGGTTATTATGCGACATGACTGTCGTTATTGAGCATTCGCACCCGGTACAGGTAGTCAAGATACAAATACCTCGCAAGCCCCAGGACATGACGATATATAAACTCTTCATGGATCCTTCAGGGCGACATATCATCATTACTTCTGTCCAAGGGGAGAATTGGTACCTACATCGGACATGGAAGAAGCCTCGGCCGTTGAAGGGATTCAAGATGATCATCGAGAGTATTGCTTGGAATAAGCCCGCCTTGCTCTCATCAAGTCACTCCACGTCTACAAAGGAATTGCTTATTGGCGCGAGAAATGGGACCATCTATGAAGCAGTGCTCGATGCCGAGGAAGACTTCTTCAAGTCTTCAGAAAGGTATCTCCAATCCGTATTTTCGCTGCCCGAGCGTCATCCTATTACTGGAATCAAATTCGACTACTTTCCACCCTCGGATCCAAAGAAGGCTCTTGTACTTGTAACCACCCCTACCCGAATATATCAATTCGCTGGTCCCATCGAAAGAAAGTCGGACGACATAGGACGGGTCTTCGCGGCTTTATTTGCGACCTATCGTGAAACTGCACCGAGTAAGCACTTTTGGTATTGAGATTGGGTACAGGAGTAGTGTTCTCATGTTTCCCTTTCGTACAGAGATTTTGGAGCTCCCTGGGGACCTGCAACATTCTGAATTACAGTTCTTTACACCGAATCCCGGCCAGGCACTGTCGCTTCCAAAGCGAGTGGCCTGGATGACTGGTAGGTAGCATGATCTAACTGACCTGATGACCTCCGTTCACTCTTATTTAGGACCTGGTATCTACCATGGATCCGTCAGCGTGGACTCTGATTCAGAAGATCACATCGACAGTGCTGCTCTTCTCCCTTATCCTCCTTCTGCGGGAAGTGATGTTGCTGAAGTGCCGCTGTCACTCAGCCTAACAGAATTCCACTTTATCCTGCTCTACAAAGATCGCGTAGTAGGGATTTGTAATTTGGATGACAAGACTACGTACGAAGAAACATTACCCATCGTATGTGCCATGTTCTTATCTTCGTGCATTACTTACATGCCTGTTACCAGAAAAGCAACGAAGCCGTACTTGGCCTTGCAGCTGATCCTGTGCGGAAGACGTACTGGGTGTTCACAGATCAGTCTCTGTTCGAAATAGTTGTAGGCAATGAGGATCGTGACGTTTGGAAAATATACTTGGACAAGTCTCAGTTCGACGTTGCTCTTCGCTATGCCAAAGTGAGTCTTTTCTGGATTTAAATGTGGTGATACTCACTTGCTCTGTAGACTGCCTTGCAAAGGGATCAGGTTTTGATCGCACAAGCAAACAACTTCTTCATCAACAGGCATTTCTTCCAAGCTGCCCAATGTTACGCGCATTGCTCTGCGACATTCGAGGAAGTTTCATTGAAGTTCCTTGACGTTGCTGAAAGAGATTCGTTGAGATCTTACCTGATCTCCAGGTTGGAAAGGACACGGAAAACGGTGTGTGGAAGTATATTCTCCTTATCAATCTGTTGTAAAAGCCTTCTTTAGGACCTAACACAACGGATGATGCTTGCAACGTGGCTCGTTGAATTCTATCTCAGCAAATGCAACGAGCTGGATGATATTGTTGCCTCGGAATCTGTCTCACAAGATGTTGAAAATCTTCGAGCTGAGCGAACGATAGTGGAAGAAGATCTTCGTCATTTCTTCGAGACATACAGGGTCTGTGCTGTGACTTGATGGTTCGAGCTAGCACTGACTTCCTTCTACAAGGCTAACTTGGATAAGGAGACCGTGTACGACTTGATCCAAGGTCATGGCCGCACAGACATGTACCTTTTCTATGCCACGACTATCGGTGACTTCGAGCGAGTGGTTGAGCACTGGGTTTTGGAAGAGCAGTGGACCAAGGCTATCGAAGTGATCAGCCGTCAGGTATCATATTTCCTGACAATTTAGATTTCTCACCTCAGCGGCTAAGTAAATTCTAGTCTGACATAGAACTCTACTATCGCTTCGGCCCAGTCCTTATGCATCAAGCGCCAAAGGACACTGTTGACTCCTGGCTTCGACAACCCTCAATAAACCCCCTTCGCCTAGTTCCATCACTTCTTCAACTACAACATGCTGTCCGCGATCCTTTGTCTCCAAATCATGCTATTCGGTATCTCAACCACGTTATCTTCGAACAAAATAACACCTCTCCAACCATCCACAACCTGCTTATCACCTTCTATGTTTCGCCGACATCGCCTCCTTCATCTACTCCCTCCGATGACGATGGACCCCTGCTACGCTTCCTCACCACTGCACCAACAGATCCAATCACGGGCAGACCTTATTATGATCTTGATTATGCCCTGCGAATATGCAAGCTCGCTGGTCGAACACAACCATGTGTCCACATCTATTCTAAAATGGGTCTTTGGGAGAACAGCGTTGAACTTGCGTTGGAGAAGGGGGACTTGGAGCTGGCTAAGATCAATGCAGACATGCCGGAGGATGATCAACCGTTGCGGAAGAAGCTGTGGCTGAAGATCGCTCGCTATGTCGTTCAGGATAAGAAAGACATCAAATCGTATGTGCTATATTCTTGAATTTATATCCGCCCTCACTTTTTCGCAGTGCAATGCGTTTCTTGGAAAATGCGGACCTGCTAAAGATTGAAGACATCCTGCCTTTCTTCCCTGACTTTGTCGTCATCGACGATTTCAAGGAAGAAATTGCCCATGCTTTGGAAGGTTATTCGGCACAAATCGACACTCTCAAGGCGGACATGGACGAGGCGACCAGGACAGCTGAATCTATTAAACAGGATATCGCTGCATTGAAGAATCGGTTCATCACGATCGACGCCAACGAGCAATGCTCTCATTGCTCTACTCTCTTGCTGACAAGACAGTTCTACGTTTTCCCATGTCACCACACGTTCCATGCTGACTGCTTGATTGGTTTGGTGCGTCAATTTAAGCCGAAATTATAGCTTCAAGTGCTAATGCCGTTGCTATAGGCGAAAGAATACCTTCCACCCTACTCGTTACGTAGGATTGTCACCCTCCAGACGGAGTTGCTAAAAGACGCGAGAAATCGTGGACAAGTCAGTAAACCCACACTCGTCATCTCTAGTCCACCTAGTGGACGTCACCCGACAACCCAACGGACATTGCTCTCATCAAACTTTGGACCCATTGTGAACCCATTGCAGAACGGCGCTAAAGCTGCCAACCTATTAGGACGTAGTGTCATTTCCGCTGGGGATCGCCTACGCGACCTTATCATCCCGGATGCCCTTGCTGCCCTAGTGACTACCCCCAACTGGCTACCAGGGATGGGTGGTAACAGTCGCACAACGGGCTACGAGCAGACGATGGGGGAGAAGAGGCTCGAGAGCATGAGAACTGAGTTGGAACAACTGCTTTCTAGCAATTGCCCGCTTTGCGAGAGTGTAGTGGCTGGGTTAGACAAGCCATTCGTAATGGACGGCGAAGTAGATACGTCGTGGACGCTATAGCACTGGTTGGCACAGTTTCCTATTAATCCTACTTACAGTCTAATAAGTAATACCAAGTGTGAGAGCCGAAAAGGAGGAAATCAGTGGTTGATTTTTTTTGTCCTTCCAGCTTTGCGACGTAGCCTGGAAGCTTTACGAGCTCCCATCTATGGCGAGTCAGCAAGGTGCCTGGGATGTAGGAAAGGAAATATGCACTTGGGCCTTTGCTTCCTCTAGTCTCCTCCTTTCTTCTGCCGCCTCCTTACGTTCCTTCGTGATTTCACGCCGCCTAAGAAGTACGCAGTTTGGCACGGATTAAGAAAGCGACGGATTTGGTTAACTACTGACCGTTGCAGCTCCGCCTGCTTCTCGTCTTTGAGCTCTGTCTGCAGTTTTTTAATGGCCAGTGCCTTTTGCGTTTTTGCCATGCGATCTTCCCATTTCTTATTCTTTACGCCTTCTGGCAAATATGAGCGACTGATTGGATGGAATTAGATTGTTATGATATGAATGGACGACGCCATACACTGTAGCGGTCTTCTGTGCCTTCCATGGTTTCCCTGAGGCGCGGCCGTTGGATGAGGCGGCGAGGGGAACTGGCATGGTGGAGGAGGTCAAAAAAGAAGTCGCACGGTCATACTGATATGATGGACACTGCCATCGGCGTCGCCGTTCTGAGTGAAGGCGGCCTCATGGCGTCGGGGCGGGACTGTGGAGGTGTTGTATGTACGTCAGGGCGGAAATAACGAGGAGAGCGTTATGCACGATGAGCGCGAACATTCATGGTGGCTGCCGAGGAAGGGTCAAAGGTTGTGCGTGTTTGCGGATTCCCTGACCGAGCCTGATTTGACATTTCTCTCTTCTCAGCCAGAGACGCTTTTTCGACGAGGCGGGGCGTTGCTCGTCCGTCCCCCCGATATGCTCTCCTCCCTCCACCACAACCAGGACGATAATGACGACGACCACCTCCGCGTTCTCATAGACCAGCGCTTCGCCCGCGCCGACGTCCACGCCCATTTCTCTTCCGCCGCCTCAGAGTATCCCGACTCTCCGTCTGTCTACAGTCGCTCATATTTTTCGCCCAAGTCATCTCAGGCCGTTGACTACGACTACCCCTCCCCAATTTCGCCCACATATCCCCGTGGACCTGATCATGACCAGGCTACCAGTATGCTCGACCTCGGCGACGACCCTCGGTCTTCCATCGCAACCTCAGCGGGATACGACCACGGCACTCCCTACGAAGACGCGGAGGACGATGGCGAGTCCTCTCCTACAACTCGCATGAGCTATCTTGGACCGAAAATGCGATTCCACTCCCGTGCTCCGTGGGAGATGGACGGCGGTGTTCTCGAAGAGGATGAAGAAACCGAAGCGGAGACCCGCCGCTTTCCTGCTGGTTTCCCCTTCTCTCGCGGCTCAAGCACGAAGAATGGCACCTCCAGCTCTTCCAGTCCGCGTCCTAGCTATGCTGGTCGGCCCAGCGCAGAGTCTGCTCGCTCTCAGGTGCCTCCTAAGCGATCATTCGAAACCATCACCTCGCAGATCTCATACCCACGAGGCGCCTTGTAGTGAGTGACCGTAGTCCTCGTCCTTTCTATGTTGATCCCCCTGACGCGTTCTTTCTCTAAGCGCACTGGCTCAAGAGAGTATGTCAACCCACTCTCTAGGGCGGCCGTCTGCTCCTCCACAGAGAGAAATTCTACGCAACAAGTTCTCGCTTGGTCGGCTTCGTTCTGATACTTCGACTGCTCCCCCACCAGTCCCTTCTCCCGTCCGTACACCGGTGAATCACCGATTCCCATCCCCAGCCGGAGCCAGTGATCTACCAACATCTCCTTTCGATTCACCTAACCCCAACGCTCCTTATGTACAAAACAGTTATCCTGTCCAACCAGAAGACGCTTTCCATCCATATGCCAACCCGGACCTAATTGTATCCTATGCCGAGGAGCAAGCACCGGCGCCCACTTCTCGGACCTCCAACTACCTCCCCACCCGCAACGAGTCAAGCGTCACGGTTACAGAATCCTTTTCTGCCGATTCAATGTCAAGGACCACCGTACGATCAAACTCGGCCACATTGACGCCGGATACGTCTATAAACTCCGTTTCGTCACGGCAGCGCATATCATCCATCAATCCGAAAACTATATCCTCTCCAGTGTCTGTCGTAAGAAGCCTACAGCACATCGATGGTCCCGCTTCTGATGTGCGGCAGGAGCAAACGGTAATCATGCCTCCGCCTGGTGTGTCGCACCTTCATGGTTGGACAGAACGCCAGGTTGCTCCAGCTTTCTCCTTAATTTCTCTTGAGGAAGCGAGAGCTCAGCGCATGCGAAGTTCGACAGTAGTCGACTCCTCAAGAATATCGACTTCGAGCGGGATCGATGCGTCTAGCGCCTCTTGTTCAGGCGAAGCTGAATCTTCATTTCCCACCACTACGACAGAATATCCTCTGGGTAATTTGGCTGCAAGAGCTCGAGGACGTTCTATCAGTGCTGGTTCCAAGGCAAAAAACGCGTTTCAGACCATCGTTGGACAACCTAAAATGGAGCGGCGAGATTCAGAGCCGTCTGTCGTGCCTCAACAAGGTCCACCTGGCAAGACTCTCAAGCACAAGAAAAGTGGTTTCATGCGCCTTTTCAATGCGGGAAAAGCTCAAGAGAAGGATGGCAGGGAAAGTCCGCCTCCCGTGCCCTCTTTACCTGATTACCCCAATCAGAGTCAGCCTCTTCAGAGAACATCCAAGTCCAACGTTACGCGTGTGCCAGTCCCAAGCCTTTCATCCTCTCTGCTAGAGGCTGCGGATATTCAACGGAGCGACCCTTCGACTAATGACGGGGGAGATTCTTGGAAACCCAATTTGTTCAGCCCAAGGCGCGTTCCACCTGCGCTTTCAATCAGTACAGCGCCAGGCCCTTCAGCCCGTGTACCAGCCTCTGTCTTCCCTGACAGAGCCCAGCAAGGAATGAGCATGGGCGGCCTCCGAGTAGAAAGGCCTTGGTCAAACGACCTTCAACCCCAAAGCGCCCCAGCCAATGTATCCGAGTTCCCAGCACTGAAATTACGACCTGTCTCGACTGTGTTTAGTGCCCAATTCGGCGATCATATTGTATCAGCGGAATCACGATCATCTGACGAAACGACAGACCTCGACACCCCTCGATCCCCGAGTCCTACCGGTATAATGTCGCCTGTCACTCCAGGCTTTTCGCGCTCGAGCAACGAGCAGCCTCAGATTACGGTTACGGGTGGCTCTGACGACAGTTCAGCCGTCAGGGCGCTGCAAGACCAATTTGTATCGACGAAGAAGGCGTGGCTGAGGCAGGTGCAAGAGCTCGAGTGCCAGGTTAGGGACTTGAAGATTGAAGTAGAGGAATGGAAGGGCCGCAATAGCGGGGATTATTGCGAGAGTTGTGGGAGGGGCGACACGAAGGACGGCCCTATTTCTGCGCCAGCAGCGAGCAGCGTCATTAACAGACCCAGGGCACGCACAGGTACTTCATCTCGGTTCGGAAGCATTCTGCCTTGATGGACCCTCCATCCTCCACTCTTTTTGACTGTACACCACAGCCGGACTTTTTGTACTACTACGCAGCCTGTTTATACCCTTCCTCTGCGCTGTTACACCTTTTTATTTCCTAATTACGCCTTTCCTTTACGTTCTTTTTATTTCTAATCGTCAATGCCTACCTTACTAGTCTTATTTATGATCATGTTGTAGTGTCTCTCCACTCTCGTCCTGTCTTTATTCCCCGTCTTCATTCCCCCCAGATTCATCCATTAGATGATACCGTTTTCTATCGTCATCTTTCTTTACTATTCGGAATTTATCATTTACCATTTCCAGTCTTATTCTCGCCTCCAAAGGGGATCATTCGCTTGCATCTAACCATAGTCACTCTCGTTTTGTTTCTGCGTTTTTAAATATGGTCCAGTAACGAATAAACATGCTTCATGATAATTAAATATCCTCGTCAGCACCAATCAACCAGCCAATGCCCTTGGAGAGGACCCTGGAGGCCTGGGCAGAGACATCACCGCCTTCCGTTCTTCTCGAGCTCTCACTTCTCATAGAACCTCTCTCATCCATATCAGACGCCTGAGACCGACCACGGCCGAAGGGGAAGTTAGCAGCTACACTCTTGAAGGTCCGGCTGGCAAGAGCAGCAGCGTCGGGTGTATTGAGCAAAGGCGGAGAGGGCATATGAAAGTCTTGCAATCGTGCACGCAAGGAGGATGCGACATTCCTTGGTACAGTATCCATTTTGCTAGCAGTTGACAAGGGAGCTTCGCCACTACGTCGCTGACGAAGATGTTCTTCCCGTGCCTCGATGTCTTCTGGCTCCAGCTTGCGCCACGCCATTAGAACATCGTGGATTTTGTCCGGGGGGCAAAGGTCAAGCGCATGCCCAAGAAGCGTCATTTTCTTTGACAAATCTGAAAATTCAGGTTGTCGCCCGAGTTGGAAACACGCGATCCAGCAAACTTCTGCAGCTTCCCTGAACGCACTGTCCCCGTCGAGCGAGCCAGAGTTGCCCATGGCGTAGACGGTCTGAACCATGCGTTCACTGTTCTC
The DNA here is from genome assembly GCA_902728275.1 of Cyclocybe aegerita. Lineage (NCBI taxonomy): Eukaryota > Fungi > Basidiomycota > Agaricomycetes > Agaricales > Hemipholiotaceae > Cyclocybe > Cyclocybe aegerita. The sequence continues at coordinate 804,969 of CACVBS010000028.1, forward strand.
GTAGGCACGGACGAAGTCCTCCGCTTGAAGAGCAGTATCGGCCAGCATAGCCAGCACTTTAACTTCGGCCACTGGCTGGTTTCTGTATCCGAGCTTATAGCAGAGGTCGAGGACGACTTCGGTATGTTTATATGCGTCGTTATTGCTCGAGAGGACGCGTGAAACGAGTGACAGTCTGTCCTTGGTCAGACGAATCTCAATCGGGCTTATAACAGTGCCAGGAGACGATGGAACGTGGAATGAACAAATCCGTGATGTGGCCTCTATGAATTCCTTCTCTTTGACGATGTTTTCTGAAAGTGGTGAAACTTCAAGACTGCAAGAATGGGATACTTAGTCAAGCGTCTTGTAAAGCATGCGCGGACATACCAATCGCAGGCAAGCTTCATATCCCCGAACTTGTAATTGCCAGAGCTGGCATTGTCGTACAGTTCTCTTGAAGCCGTAAGACAAACACTCTCGATAGTGGCAGGGCTGAGCGCAAGTTTCGTTCGTGGCGCATAAAGCATGGTCTTCGCAATGGCATGATCTAGAAACATATTAGAGGGGTATAACACGATGGACTCGTCGACCACTTACTGCCAGTGCTTAATAATCCACTCAAAAAAATGGACATGACTTCTTCCCGTCCGAGTAAACAAAAGGCACCTTTGGTTGAGGAGTCTCCCCCCGTTAACTTGAGCATGTCTTTCAAGAGCCATTCCCAATCCTCGACGCCATTCAATCGGTCTTCCGTACCACCCGCTCGCCGCGCCATTCGGTTTGCCCAGGCACGCTGCTCAACAACAGTATTGCTACTTTGCAGGAACCATCGCAGAGGGGCGGGCACACTCCATCGTGCGAGGATCTCGCCTGACTCAAGATGCACATCGAGAATGTCCAATGCCTGAGAGAGCGATGCGAAGGGTAATGGCTCGAAAAAAATAAGGAGGTCTTTGGCCGTGCATTGAGGCTGGTTTGTGCTTGGGGTGACGAGCTCTCCTAATGACGCGACGGTAGTGTTTGCCGCATCCCCGTCGCCGTTTTCGGCGTTCGAGACGTCCCAGACAGGCAAGCATTCAAAAATGCTGCTCATGGTAGCCCACTCGTCAAGACTGTCACTACCATATAGACAAGCAAGTGCAATTCGAGCCATGTCTTCGTCGTTCTTGATAATCCTTTGGGCCATTGGAAGGGTGGGCTTAGATGCTTCGTATATGGCCGACACGTTTTCAAGAGAGGTGGCAAGGACATAATCATAGAGAATTCGAGTCGATAAGGAAGGGTCAGGTTGACCAGCACGTTCTGCTCTTGCCTCCAGAACGAAGAGGTAAGGCATGACGAGATGTGAGATGTCGCGCGCCAATGATTCCGGGGTTGAGTGGGCGAGGTAGGCGCGTACAACGGTTAAGGGTTCCATTGAATACCAACGCGTCAAGGTCCAATCCTCTTCGGCATCAGTCCCTCGAGGTGCATCATACACCAATCTTGAGAGAAGGCTTAGTTCCTCTCCTAACTGGTCAAGGGACGGAATACCCTGGGCAGCACCATGCTGGACCAATGCAAGCGCGATATCCACCATGCCAGTGGCAATAATCGTGGCATTCACGCGGTTCTTGTACCATGTCGACAACTCTTCATCTGACAGAGGGTCGGGAACTGCTGTCGAGCTGACTTCCTTGTTGGAGTCGATTACTTTTACAAGTGGGACGATGCAATTGTCGAGCGCGTCTTGTGTGCTGGGCAACTCCGAGAAATCTGGGTCTATCCTCCAAGGATCTGCTACTGGCAACGCTTCAAGTTCCGCTGAAGAGTCGAGAGTAGGTAGCAATGAGCGCCAGGTGGATGGGTGAACGTGTTCCGGGATGCACTCAAGTATCCTGAAACGGGATGGCCATAACTCTTGCGAATGCCTTTGGAAGAGGACAGAGAGTGAGGAGAGTGTTTCCGTTGTCGCGAGTTCACAAGCTGACCAAAGGAGGTCATTTTGGAGAAACTCTGGCAGAGACACTGGAAAGGATTCTGGGAGACTGCATTTCGCCGTTGACTTCGAAGGTGTTGCTGCATCTCCGTCTCCCCATGGGTCATCTTCCCACTCGTCAATTTCATCCTCCACATCCATTTCCTGGTCGTCCGGCAGGATTTTCTGCATTTCCACATAGGTGTTGAGGCGGTCGAGACGGCGAAGAAGCACCGAACGTAAATGGCACAATTGCGCATCAGCGGGCACACTTTGGAAGTGGCAGGTAAGGATTTCGTCATTCGAGGTCGACGCCTGTCCATGAGAGGGTGTGGACAAGGAAGCTATGTTGGCACATTTCTCCATGATGTGGTCGGTGCGGGCTATCCCAAACGTGAGGAGCGTGCGCTGAGCAGTTACGTCGTCCAGCACCCTGTCAACGCACGCAGAGACGACCCAAACGTCGTTCTGAACTTGACCAAGGAGTTCGTGGACACGTTCTGCGGCGAGTTCATCGTCAGCGAGGGTGGACCATTGGGCAGCCATGAGTGTCGTCAGAGAGCTTTACTTCCACGCGACACCGCCAGGCACAATCCAAATTTGGAAAGTGATGATACAAATATTAAGTAGCCCGTGTCGAGCACTTCGAACTGGGACAATGTACACGAGACTAGATAGATTGCAAAGCTCCAATGCCCACGGACAAAAAATGTAGCAAGAGATAAAGCGGATGAGTTCAAAATAGGGTATCCTGTTCGCGTGTCAGACCCGGAGTGAATGCTGGGAAGAAATAACTCACCTCGTCTCGCAAATATTCCCCAACATCACTGTAGATGCAGAATTAGTATCGCTCTATACTAGTGAGACGTGAACATACGCCTGGTGAAAGACAATTATCGCGGTGGGGTCTAGCTTTCGCGTATCCACAGTTGACCGAGCGGTGACTCCAAAACCCTACCAGATTAAAAGTCGTTGAGCCCAGGAGGATCTCCAACCGGGACAGTGCCGGGAGAACTCACAAGTGGTATATCGTTCATACTAAACACAACCACTCCCTGATGCTCCGGTGTGTCTTCCGTTATCCGCCCTAGGTGTGCTTTCACCACATGGTTTCCATATAGGAAAGGCATCTCCCCGTTGGGTTTTATCCATATCTAATGATAGGTCAACGAATATGTTCCCCGAAACCACCTGAACGGACGAACTTTATATTTTGCATACTGGGCGACATAGCCAAGGGCTGTTATATGCAGTTTGAACTTGCCGCTTTTGCTGAATTTGCCGAAGCAAGTTCCCAGACTAACGAGGTTTGGTCTTGCGATAGATGTCCCGAGACGCACAGATGATTCGGAGACATAAAAAACTCGGTCCCTGTGTAGCCTGAAGCAATAAGGCTCGTCTGCGCGGTCAATTAGATGGACCAGGTTTTTGCCCTAAAGCCGTGTTAGTTCTAACTTCCGAATCAAATACCTGAGCTCACGATGTAATTGGCAAGCTTGGTAAACACCATTTTCGATTCGTCTTCTGTAAGAGGCCGCATGATGAATGGAAGGATTCAAGGGGAGACGAGAGTCAGTGGGAAAAAGTATCGAGGAACAACGGCTTATGTCATTGACGGCGGCCCGGAGGACCCGCTCTTCATAGGTAAACCTTTTTTATTTTTAATTTCGAATTTTCCAATTTCGGCTCGTTACTCGTGCTTGGCAGAATACTGTACGTAATGGGGAAGCTGGTCACCTTACGGTGCAGTTAGAATTGCCTTCGAAGTAGACACTTTCTCGTTATGCAGCCCTATAGATAAACGTCTTGGGTATGTATGTACGAAATTTCATTGTGTTAGGAGGCCTTCCTCACATTCTACGAATATTTTGCTGAAGAGTGTGCCGAACCGATGCCGAACCAGGAAGCTGGTCAGGCCCCGAGACTATCCCAAATTGTAGTGACCCTGACCGGACTCAATAGTGCTGCCTAAGCGGGAGATAAAATAAATGGTGACCAGGATCCTGGTCACTGTCATAGAATTGTTCTCGACATCGAGTTGTCCAATTTGCTCCGGATAAAATGCATGATACACAATATTTGGCATACTATGCCATCCCGGGAGTTTGAAACTTTTTGAATGACGAACATGTTGCTCAACAACGACTTGCTTATGCAACCTCAAATCTGGCACAATTGTCATAAATCGTCTTCGCTCCGTGAATATATTTTTATTTAATTTTTAAGCAGAGAGGAAAGTGCACCGGAGGGCTCACAACGGTGGGGTGTCCAGGATTCTGGGAGTTTGAAAAGTATGTCACACATCCATCACGCCCATCAACAGCCAAATCGACGGCGTTGACAACCGATCCTCCTGCCAAAATTGTCACACTCCCGGAGGTGGGATCATGTATTCTGCACATTCCTCCACGGCGCGCTCTTCATTCTTCCCAGAACTTTATGAAAGACATTCAGTGTACGCCTTAAATGTGTTGACAGAATTTCAGAAGCGTTGGCCGTTGGGATCGGGCAGGATCTGGGCTGACATTCGCATACATGGGTCATTTTGATGACATCAAAACCACTGTTTTAAATCTGGTGGCCCTCAGAGGGAACGCCATCCTACGAAATTTCGAAGAGCCATTAGAAATTGCCTCGGATGCATACCTAAAAAATTAGAAGTCAAGAGCGCAAAAAATGGAGGCTCAAGACTGGAATTTCAAACTCCTGGAACTTTCAAAACTCCTGGAATGGCATAGTACCCCAAAGCTCTTTCTACAGTTAATATACTTATATTTCCACTGATAAGTGAGAAATTCTTACCGAGAACAGGAGTGGTCAAAAAAGGCAGAAACTCAACTTATGAGTCAATTGAAGCCCAAGATAAATTCGTAAAATTAGTTTAATACTTGGAATACATTACATAGCTAATCTTCCATCGCTTTAACACCCCGTTGAGTGACAGAAGATATCTATGAGATCATAGTCAACTTTGTTTCTACGAGGTCCCAAATTTGATACATCTTGTTGGCAGGCATATGACAGAGAATAAGGGATGGACAGAAGGAATATTTGTGCTGAATAATAAAGGCAAGGAGCTCAGAATTACATTTCAGAAAGAATTTTGTGAGTAGCTAGTCTCTTCAACGAGAGAGCCGCTATTTCATCTGAGGGAAGTAGGTCCAAAATAAGAAATTCCTCTGTCACATGTTCACACACCCAGAAATACAGCTCTTTCATCCATACAACTTGCTTAATTCTCACAAAAATGTTATACACTCCATGTTGTGACCTCAAAAATTTGAATTATGCAAAAAAATGGAGGTAGCAGTGTGAACCAACTAAGAATAGCTCAGCATTTGGAAAAACGGCTCATAAAATTGACCAGTACCTAAGAATAGCTAGGTACAGGATGTAAGCATATGAATATTAGATCATAAACTAGAAAGCTCACCTCAGCGTTTGGAAAAATGGCTGAGGGAGCGCTAACGAAAACGGCACAGTATAAATGGGCTCGACTGCCCAGGAGAGCCATGTGAAGATAAAACACAAAAGAGCAGCCGATGCATGATAAGAACGGCAACGAGATAACGTAGAATGTTTATATGTACTCTAGATGTGAAGTAGAGTAGACGGAAGTAAAATGAAAGTTAACATAAAGACAAAATACCTATCTCCAAGCATGAGACAGGCCATGCTGACATGAGCTGCATACGTGAAACCTGTGCGTTGCTCGGGCACGTTTGCCTCTCCAAATCCAACACTCCCCCTCAAATGAGCACGAGTCCGAGCTCCGAAGCGAAATGCTTCACCTTTGCAGAAGGGAGGGCCTTGGTGAGAGTATCCGCAACCATTTTGCCAGTAGGACAGTAGACGAGTCGAATGGACCCCTTTTCGACGATCCAGCGAATGAAATGAAACCGAATGTCGATGTGTTTAGTGCGGGCGTGATACTGATGGTCTTTTGTGAGCGCGATGGCCGATTGGTTGTCCAAAAATAAAGTGGTCGTGTCGAGGTCGATGGCAAAAAGCTCCGAGACCAAGGAGCGGAGCCAGAGAGCCTCCTTCATGGCCTGCATCGCTGCGACATACTCAGATTCCGTGGTGGACAGTGAGATGATCTCCTGGCACTTAGCACTCCACGAAACAGCACCGCCGTGAAGCAAAAAGGCATACCCCGAGATCGCGTGACATTCCTCTGCCATACTCCCATCCGCATCCGCAAATCCAACCAGCCCCTTCGTGTCCCCACCAAAACTCAACCACAACTCCTTCGTACCACTCAGGTAGCAAAAAATCCGCTTGACGGCCTCCCAGTGCTCGGGACCAGGCTTTGAGGCATATCGCGAGACGGTTTGGACAGCGAAGGTGATGTCCAGGCATGTACCAAGTGAGGCGTACATGAGAGAACCAACGGCCTTGTGGTATGGGATATTTGCCATCTTCGCGATCTCGACAGTGGTAGAGGGAGACTGAGTGCTCGAAAGGTGAACATTGGGGTCCATGGGAATGGAAAGAGGCTTGAGGTCTTGAAGGTTTTACCGGGATCGAGTCGATGTACGAGCGTTGGGAAAGGAAAATAATACGGCATTCGCGATTGCGCTGAACCTCAATGCCGAGGATCCAGTGGAGTTCGCCCAAATCGGTGATTTCAACGTGCTTGGCGACCTCAGCCTTAAAGGCTTCGATCAGTGGCAGTGCAGTGGCCACAATTGTGCAGTCGTCGACATGCACAAGCACGATCACAAGCGCCTTGCCGCGGCGCTTAAAGAAAACTGCCTGGTCGACCGCACACTGCTCAAAACCAAGCAGCACCATGATCTCCACCAACCTCTGATACCATCACCTCCCCAACTGCTTCAGTCCATACAGTGTCTTGAGAAGACGACACACCTTTCCCGCGCTGTCAGAAATCCTATATCCGGGGGGTTGGCGCATAAAAATAACCTCGTCGGCGGTGAGAATGCCATTTAGGTAAGCACCTTTGACATCAACTTGATGGATTTCGTAGTCATGGACAGCCGCCATCACGAGAACGGCCCGAATAGAAGCAAGGCGTGCGACCAGTGCGAACGTGTCGAAGTAATCGATCCCCGGGACTTGGGAGAAACCTTGCGCGATGAGACGAGCCTTGTAGCGCACCACGTTGCCAGCAGCATCCTTCTTTGCCCGAAAAACCCACCTTGAACCAATGATATTGGCTCCAGGAGGTGCGTCGACAAGTTCCCATGTACCCGCAGCTTTCAAAACAGCGAGTTCTTCCAGGATCGCCTTCTCCCACAACGGCCAATCAGGTCGAGTCCTTGCCTCGGCGAGAGAATGGGGCTCTAAAGCCTCTTTCTCACTGATTTCTGCCGCCATTGCATACTCATCAATGAAGTCTGCCACCATCACCCACCCATCCTCGTTCTCCCCCTCAAAACCAGCCTTGCTATAAAGAGCGTAGAGGATCTCCGAAGGGAGCTGCACCCCGGGTGTAACCTTTGGTGCCCCAGGACGATTGGACAAGACGGCGTGTCCCTCAAGGATGTCACGGAGATGTTGTGTAGGCTTCCGAGTGCGTTTCGACCGAGTTTCAGGCTCCAAGGGCGTCTCGTGGTCGCTAGAATTTGACGTGTTTGAGTCCGTGGGGTCTGTGGGAGCAGGGATAGTGGTTGCAGGTGTCTCGAGAGGAGTTGGTGCGGATGTAGAAGCTTGTGTATTGACAGATGGGGTGCTGGTAAGTCCATCCGGCATTGAATCAGGCGTCGTTTCGATGAATTCCCAGTCCTCCCCCTCGAGACGGCTGACTGATGAGGCTGTCTTGTCAAAATAGACATTTCGCTCCACCGTCACAGTCCTCTTGTCAGGCCAATAAACCCTCACACCCTTTGACTTCTCATCCAAACCCATCCAACGCCCCTCTCGCACCCGCCCACCCAACTTGTTCCCTCCCTCGATGCGCACCCACACCTTCTCGCCCCACTCACGTACCTCGCGGAGGTCAGGCTTCTTCCCAAAAGCTGCCTCGTAGGGGGTTTTGCCATCCACCGCCTTCGTCGACGTCCGATTTAACAACCAAACGATGTGGCGAGCAGCCTCGCCCCAAAGAAACTTTGGCAGACCAGAACTGTGCAATAGCGCTCGAACGCACTCCATGATGATGCGATTACGACGTTCCGCAACACCATTTTGGGCAGGGGTATCATGGACGGTTTGCTTCCTCGCCGTGCCGCGAGCCTTGAGATGGACAACGAACTCCTTCCCGGTGTACTCTCCCCCTCGATCCGAGTGCAAAACCTTGACTCGAGCACCTAGCTGTGCATCACACCACACCTCGTACTCCCTGTACTTGGCAAAAGTGTCAGACTTATTGCGCATGAGGTAGAGGTGAGTGAGTCGCGTCTTGTCGTCAATGAAGGTGACATAGTAGCGCCGACCGCCCCATGTAGAAACAGGCGCTGGTCCCCAGAGATCCGAATGAACCTCACCACCAAACTCGCTCGCCCTCTCCCCAGCTCTCTCTTTCGGCACCGACTTCCTCGTCGCCTTGGCATAAACGCACGATTCACAGAAGAAAGGATCACCAGACGTCGACATTGTTGTGAGACAAACACCTGTCACAAACTTGTTGGATACAAGTCGACGAGCAACCTCAGGCAATATGTGGCCCATGTGACGGTGGAACTGGTCCAAAGTGATCGTCTCGATCACTGAATTGACCGTGTCGTCGTCGTGCTCAACGCGGTACAAGCCCTTCGCATTCTTTGCCACCTCGCCAACCTCTTCACCCTTTGGTCCTCGAATAACACACTTCCCATGTGCAAACGTTGTGGAGAACCCCTTCTCATCAAGCCGCCCAATGGAGACAAGTGTATAGCCAACTTCGGGAGAGTAGAGCACCTCTGTGAGGTGGAGCTGCTTCATGTTGACACCGCTAGGTACGTCAATGATGAGCTCGCCAACCCCAGTAGCACTGAAGTTGTTTTTGTTGGCAGCGCGAAGTGTTTGCGGTGGGATTTCCGTGAGGTTGACAAAGTCCTCGCGGTAAGGGGAGATGTGGCGAGTTGAGCCCGAGTCGTAGATCTCGACGCGAGGGGTTTCGAGGAAGGCATTCTCGACGTCAAATTTCTCCTTGACGGTGTTGATGATGGCGTAGAACTCGGCCATCAACCTCTCCTCCTCCTCGTCGGATCCATCCTCAGAGCTCCAGAATGGGTCGTCATAGTCTCCAGCGTCACTTCCGACATCTGAGAACCAGTCACTGTCCATCAGCGCATCAGACTGGTGAGGCACCGGGAGGGAGTCACTGTCGGCGTCGGAATAATCGTTGCTCCCCATCACCGCGTTGGTATTTGACTGGAGCCCTGGCATTGAACCATGCACTGACGTTTCATCATCAGACTCGACCATGACCGCGAAAACACCGTCACTGTCCCCCTCCTCAACCTCAACCACATTCGCAGACCCACCCGCCTTTGAAGAAGCTGCCTTCTGAGTCAAATTGTCGACAATCTTCCTCATTTTCAGGCACTGACTCTTGCAGTGACCAAGGTCGCCACACTTCCAGCACCCCCTGCTTGAGCCACCTCCACCATTCACAGCCTGTCCACCACCTGTGTTGTTCAAAGTGTTCAATGAGACTGCCATCACCTCGTCGCGGTCGTCCTCCCTCGCCTTTCCCAAGTGCCCAGAACGTTGGGACTTCTGGTGGTCATACTCCTCGCCAATAAGCCGAATGAGGGTGTCAGGAGCAATGGTACTGGTTGGGGAGAACATTCGGGCAGCAGCAAGCTGCGCCGATGCAAAGTTTGAGAGTGGGATAGGAAGGGACTGCAGGATGGTCGAGTGATAGTCTTTCTCATCGATGTTGACACCAACTGAAGCAAGCTGTTCCCTCTTGGTGGCCAAGGAATCCAGGAACTCACGCACATTGCCCTTGTCAGGGCACTTCGACCCCAAGAACTTCGTACGCATCTCGGTTTGTGCATAAGCGCCCTTCTCCGTGTACTCGCTGACGATGGTGGACCACCTCTTGAAGATGGTCTTCTTCGAGTGGATACGCATCAACGTCAAATCGGGAATCCTCTGGGTGAGTAAAGACTTCGCCGCACGCTCATCCTTGTCCCACTTCTCCATAGCAGCTATCTCAGCCGTGGTAGGGGTCGCCGTCGCACCAATGGTTGGAGGGACAGCGCCCACAACAGCTGCAGTCACGGCACTGGCAGTAACAGTAACGGGGGTAGGGGCAGGGGTAGGAGTGGCTGCAGGAACAGGGCAAGGGTCGGTACCAATGAAGTGACCCCAGAATTTAGCCTCGACGGCATCTTGGAATCGGACAGCAAATATTGCCCAATTCAAGCCGCTCGCATCAAGCTTGGGTACAGAGGATGGAAGGGTGTCGGAGAGAGAAGTCGTGGCAGTAGACATGGTGTGTAGGCAAAAATAAAATGCTGAGGTTGATCGTCGAGTTTAAGCGTAGGGAGCGGGGCCCATAACCTGTGAACCAACTAAGAATAGCTCAGCATTTGGAAAAACGGCTCATAACATTGACCAGTACCTAAGAATAGCTAGGTACAGGATGTAAGCATATGAATATTAGATCATAAACTAGAAAGCTCACCTCAGCGTTTGGAAAAACGGCTGAGGGAGCGCTAACAAAAACGGCGCAGTATAAATGGGCTTGACTGCCCAGGAGAGCCATGTGAAGATAAAAAACAAAAGAGCAGCTGATGCATGATAAGAACAGCAACGAGATAACGTAGAATGTTTATATGTACTCTAGATGTGAAGTAGAGTAGATGGAAGTAAAATGAAAGTTAACATAAAGACAAAATACCTATCTCCAAGCATGAGATGGGCCGTGCTGACATGAGCTGCATACGTGAAACCTGTGCGCTGCTCGGGCGTGTTTGCCTCTCCAAATCCAACAAGCAGTGGTCGTGGACGTTGAAAACGCGAGGTGACCAGCTTCCTGATTACGTACAGTACTGATACTGACACTCGGCACCTCGGCAATTATGTAAGTAGTCTCATACTTGTCTCCTCGAGCTCGTCGATGCTCTCAGCGAGCTATTTGGACACGTCAGCTCATAAGAATAGCTATATACCATTGGGAAGACAGTCGGAACAACGGGGTCCATTTTTTTTGTAATTATTCCACTAATGACCCCCCCAAAATGCCAAATCTTCTTCTTTTCAACATCGCCCCCTCTGGGTTGATGAAGGCACCTTTTGCCCAATTTTTTTTATTCATGATCAGTGTGTGAGTAATGTGAAGATAAATTCAAAAATTTAACCCCAGAAGCGCAGTGCGTCGTGCGCTATGAGAGTTGTCGACGCAAGCTCGGAAAATGCCGAGACACCATTTGCGCGGGCGAGCCATTGCGATGTCTGTCCTCGACGAAATCTTATCTTCTTGATTTTGTGATGATCAAGGTGCACGCGGGCGACATCTAAGCGAGTATTCGTGCGCTGGCCCATGAAAATGCAAGGAAAAAGGTGAGCAAGGCGCACTGATGCGACCTACATCAGCAAATCGTGATTTTGAAGGTCAAAATGGCCTCGATTTCGGTGGTATAGCGTGTTATGGCGCGTTACGTAGCGCTACGTAACACGGCATAGCACTGTAATGCATGTCCTTATCTATTGGGATACCCCCCCCAATTATGCAGTGCTACATACCCTCGTATAGCACGCATAACGAAATTAGGAATTGCTGATGTAAGCGAGTATTCAGCCTGCCAAACACGACGAAATGACTGGATATTTCCAAACGTGGCCCCGCAGGGCCGCCAAAGGTAATTTGCCTCTCAAGATCGTCATTTCCCGCATCGACTGGGGCAGGACAGGCGTCCCTACACTCATTTCACAACGCGGTCACGAGCTTCCCCCTTTCCTCCTCTTTCCTTTTTTGATTTTTCTTTTCTTTTTCTTTTATTTGTAATTTCCATGCCACAAACACCAGTATAGGGCCAATTTATTTCGTCCAGATGTAAAAGCATACAGATGCGTCTTATTTTTTTAATAACCGAGGAAAGAGTATAGTAAAGTTGTACAGTGAGCATCAAGATTCTGGATTTTTTGTCTCTTCTCCTGCACCGTGCTTGTCTTGTGGCACTGAGGTGGCATCTTCAGGTTCCGTACCAATGGGTTTATTTACGAGGACAACGGATTCATTGCTTGTTGAATCCGAGGGAATCTGCTTTTCGCCTTCGCCGGGTTTTGGGGTGCGACCAAGGCGGCCCTTCGTCTCGTTCGCCCATTCAGAAAAGCCAGACACTCCTGAGCGGCGAACCGAGATCGCAAAGCGTGCAAACAGGAATGTGAAGACGGTCCCGGCTGTCAAGAATCCTGATGTGAAAAAGGTCGCAAGTAGGACGGAGGCAAGCACAGCAACTACCACACAGGGACGTCAGTGTCAACCTGTCTGATACAAGAAGGAAAGACACACAGCAGCCTAGAATTACCATAAATGCCGAGACAAGAGCGGCTCCGAAGGCGACGGTGAGGAAGGATACAATCGTGAAGACCGAGATGCCGCTAGAAGAGCGCTGGGTTAGATCGCTTTCAGCATGTTAAAATGTATGCTGCCTACATGAACGAAATGACTGGCAAGAAGCTCAGGGACAAGAAGAATCCCAAAAATACCTATATGAACTCTGTTCAACGGCGCAGGAGGGGCAGTTTCTTGCAGAGAAACATACAGCGGAGATGGGCCGCCTTTCGTAGAATACTCCGGATGTTTTGATAGCAGGCCGGGCATAATCCTGCTCAAAGCTGAACAATATGTTGGTCGGACTTCAAAAGGCATCAATTTATTCGTATTCACCGACTCGTATAAGCCTTCACGAGGGAGATGCTTCTGTCGAATTGTGTAGCCAACTCCGAGTTCTTCTCGATTCCAAAGCTCGGGGATTTGTATTCGGCGACACCCATAGCGCCGAACGGGTTGTTTTGGATTCAAATAGGAAGGAAACGCGGGAGGGAAAGGACGGGGGAAAGGCGAATGGCAAGAGAAAGCGGAATAAGGTGGAGGTTGTGGGAAACTTGGGCGCTGGGCTGGGCGCGACTGCGCGACTTATATCAATGACGCACGCGAGCGGGCCGAGCTGCCGCTTGAAGTTGGAATTCAACCACTGACTGCAATCCGTTCTCTCCCTTCTATTTACTTCTGGCTCTTACCGCAGGGTAAATAAACCTCAATGTCGGGCCCTCCTCCCTCATTCTTGTCATTTCCTCCTTCCTTCTCGTCCTTCCCTAACCTCGAGGAACTCGCTGGCCCAAGTCAAGGAGATTCCTCCAGTAAACACGAACACGAGAAGAGGAAGAAGAAAAAGGATCATTCATCCTCAAAGGAACATCCGAGTCGACATAAGAAGGACAGTGACCGGAAACGCGAGAAGGAGCACCGCAAATACAAACACACGAAGGATGGAGAATACCGAAAGAGAGATGAAGAGCGGCATGAGGAGGCCTACCGACGCGACACGGGCGCGTCGCTGAGGGATGGTTTCTACTCAGACAGAAGGGGAGACCCTTTAAATATACAATTCGGTGGCCTCCATGCTGGTGATATACCGAAGTATCACATCGTGGGCCGTAAGCAAGTTCCTTGATAATTTGGTGACCTCTAATCATATTCCAGGAAGCAGGCATGTACTGGGTCTGCCTGCCTCTTTGGTGGTACACCATAGGGCCGGGAAAGGTATTGAGATAGGGCCGTCTAACTATCGTAAGGTATCTGACTCATTGACTCCTGGTTCGCACATCGGCCTGTGTACTGACTGCCTCGAAGATATCTGGCCTCACGGATCCTGGCGCTCGCGCCTTGCTAGCCAAGCCCCCATCTCGACGTATTCTCCCCTCTTCGAATACAAAATACGAAGAAGTCGATGGGTTCATCCGCCTACCCTCTGGGAAACGTCGCGCCGAGGAGTCGTATCGTTCAATAACTCGCGATGACGGCAACAACTCCGATTCATCCTCATCATCCCGCGATGAGGACATGGATACCTCTGAGGATGAGGGTTATGCCATCACTCTGACAGCCCACCAAGAATTGCTGAAATCCCTTGAGCAAGATCTCACCGCCAACCGCAAATCCGTCGACAAATGGGTGTCCTTGTTAGACCACACACTATCAACGATTCCTGTCATCTCCAAGAATGCCACGAAGGCCCGCTCTGAAATTTCGATTGCTATCCTATCCCGTGCCATTGCAGCAGATCCCCAGAACGGGAAGAGCAAAATTCTACGACTCATGTATCTGAAGGCTGGAGAAGAAACATGGCACGAAAGTAAACTCCGGTTCGAATGGGAGGATGCCTTGAAAGTTGGCGGGATCGAGATTCAGATGGAGTGGTTGGAATGGCGAATACGAAAGGGAAACAATGGCATTGAAGGAGTGGTCGAATCCGCACGAAAGGTGTTAGCTAGCCTAGGGGCTGGCGAGGAAGGGGATATTGGGAGAGTCAGAGTATTCTGGCGGATTGTCACTGTGATAAAGAATGCAGGCTAGTTGGACCCGGTACTCTCTGAACGTTCATCTTATCACACCTCATTTTTAGGATACGCAGAACGGGCAATGGCCATGTTCCAAGCCCAGGCTGAACTGTACGTGGTGTTAAACTCTGATTGGCCAAGCTTCTTTAATTTGCGTATATTACTCTATTCAGGACGTTCAATGTACCCAAGAAGCTATCAAAGATGTCTCTTGAGACGCAACTCGACGAACTGGAAGAATTCTGGGACTCAGAAGTTCCTCGAGCTGGTGAAGATGGGGCAAACGGATGGAGCTCCTGGCATTCATCCAAGGAGAGCCAACAGAGCCGACAGAGCCCAACCCGCCAGAATTTTGTTGAGGAACCCACTATCCCAGACCTGGACCCTTATCGTGAATGGGCCAAGCAGGAACTGCCCTCATGCCGCACACTTCGTCTACCTACCCGCTCGGATTCCGACACCCAAGACCCTTACTCCACCATCCTCTTCTCGGATGTTCGGCCCTTGCTTCTCAACCTCACCTCAGAACGTGCAAAGGACGCTTTCCGGCTGGCCTGGCTTTCTGTCCTCGGATTGCACGTCCCAGGATTTTCCCTAGCTACCTCTCACGAGCTCGACTGGGACGACCGGTGGAATTTGGACTACCTCACGAACACACACTACCTGAACTCAATTTTCCCGGCTGATTCAAACCGGAACAAGTTGGCGACGGACTCAGTTGCTGGTGTTGTGATTGGTCGAGAAAGGGAGTATAGTAGCCCGTTTGGTCCAGTGCAGTGCTGGACGCGCGGAGTTTCTGGACCCCTCGACCTCACTTCGGCAGAACCTGGAAAAACGAGTCGGAGAGGACTGTGGACAGCGGGTGACGTCGTGGGTGTTAACGAAACGGTCGTTCGCCGAATCTTCGCTTCCCTCGGATTTGGGCAGAATGACGAGGAATGGCACGCGTTGACGTTGGCATTTGAGGTAGCTCTCAATCCTAAAAAGCGAGCACCGCCTCTTTTCTATTTTCCACCCCGAAAGCTGATTGTGAAATAGTGCTGTCAAGATGTCGAAGTCGTTCCTATCATCCAACCAAACCTCTCTACCTCTATGGAGGTGCCATGCACAACTTGAGCAGTTGCGTGGGCGACCAGACGAAGCTCGGAAGATTTACCAAACGTTACTGGTTGCATCCAAACCTAATGCTTCCCAGCACGAAACCGGCGTCCTCTGGTGGAACTGGGCGGAGATGGAGTGGCTAGCTGGAGATGACCAGCAGGCACTGAACGCCATTCTTAAGTCGGTCGGTATGCAAGGAGTAAGCTCTGGAGTCACTGTCCTGCGAGCTAAACGCGCTTTGGAGGATCTGGCACATTCGTCTGGAACAGAGAATTCTTGGAAAGCGCGAGAAGCATGGATCAAGCTTGCTGCGTTACTCGAACTATTGACAGGCGGACAACCGGGGACGATTTCCGCTACTTTTGACAAATTTGCAACGGTCAACCATGAGCATGCAGTTCAGGAGAGCCTTGCGACTTCTTCGCTGCTCATGCTCTACTACTACGGGTTCATACTCAAGCGGCCGATGCCTCCGCTGCTTCTCAGAGAACGTGCTCATGCTGCCTTCGAGATGTATCCAAACAACTCGATTATCCTTGGACTGTTATTGGAAGCAGAAAAGGGTCAAGGGGTTTGGGGCAGAGTGCGTGCACTATCAGGTGGAAACGACGGGAAATCGAAGGACGTCGCTCGACGGATTGAAGAAGTGTGGGTCGCAGGGTGGGATAAAAGCAGATGGCTTGGAGAGGTAGAGCGCACCCGAAACGGATTGGCGACTGCGGTTGAACACGAACGGTAAGTTCTTCCGTATCTGGGAACTGGATCCACAACTATTGCGGCACTTTTGCAGGACGAGATCAAGTCCTGTGATATGGCGAATCTACATCGAATTTGAAATACGGGTAAACGACCTACAACGAGCGAAGAAGCTGGTATTTCGTGCCATCGGAGAATGCCCTCTGGCCAAAGGTGAGTGGCACAGAGTAAATGCCGTCTCCAACAACTGACCCAAGGCTGTACAGATCTATATCTCCTGGCCTTTGGTCCGCTCCGTGGTGTGTTCACCACTCATGAATTGAACGGTCTTGCGGACACGATGGCGGAAAGGGGGATACGATTATGTCAGGGTCTCGAGGAGTTGGTGGATAATGTCGAGGATGGGCCCAGAGGGGACAATGAAGGGAGTGAAGATGAGATCGAGTATAATGCCCGCGAGTACCGCCGGTTGCTACCCTACTGAAATGGATTCAATGAAAGCGTGACATGTGTTTGTGACGTGACTGTTACTTTGTACACTCTGTTTATGGACACGAGGCGGGAGTGTTCTTCTGTCCCTGCCCACTATCCTTGCCGCCTCAAATCTCCCGCCAGCGCCTAAGCTCGCCTGGTCGGCCCTTTGGCCTCTTTTGGCGCACATACATTCCGTCAATCCTTTCTCTCTTCGTTCTTCCCCTAATCCTTTCCTCGTTATCTTCAATCTTCGCTCCTTCTCCATTTCCAATAACAACTCCACCATCTTCTCTTCGCCATCCCCAGCCGCCAACCCTGCTCACAACACTTTAATACGGCCTTACTTCAATGTCCACCATTCCCGCACCCACACTAATCCTGCCACAAGAAGAATGGCCTGATGCCGACTTCGACCTCCCCGACGGCGTTCCACTCCACGCCCCCTCCGACAAGGATGATGATGGTGATGAGGACTGGGACATGGACATGGATTTGGGTCAAACCGGCGGTGCAAAGGCAGAGGCAGTCGTCGCAGGACTGACTGCCAGATTCGAGATGTCGTCATCCGCCTCCACCGTAATCAACATCCGCCCACCCATCCACGCATCAGACGCCGAGGAGGATGAAGAAGGCATGTCCACTATCAAGGCCACCACACCTTCAACCGTTGTCTACGCCAAATCAACCAACAAGCCTGTAGTGGAGCCCATTGATGAGGACTTTGAGGACGCTTTCTCACTACCTTCAGATCTCACACAACTTTCACTCGCGCCCTTGTCTCTCGCCCACCGATCCTCCAAGAGCTCTCTCGAATGGGGCGACAAGGACAATTCATCCTCTTCTCAGTCCTCCGATGCCTATTCCACTCTCGGCTTCGCGGAAGCTTCTCCATCTTCAAATTCAACCTCTGAGGCGTCTCTCCCCGACACTGAAACAGAGGAAGACGAAGACGACCTCGATGGACTCGTACTACCCTCGGCTATGTTTGAAACAGGTCACAGTGCTCGCCAGCTGAACAAGATTCTCGAGATGAAGAAGAACGTTCAACATCTCAGCCAACCGGTCAAGGTTTCAAGACCGGACCCGGAGGACGACTTTGAGATGGGTCTTGTAATCAACGACGATGTTGACCTGAGCCCAAGCCGCCTAGTCAACTCGCAACAGCAATCGCAACGTCACTTCAGTCGAAGCTACAGCGTGCCACCTGCAAAACCTTCCGTTCTCCGCCCTCCTTCAAGAGCAAAACCAGAACGCTCGAAATCCCCTGCCAACCCACCAACCTCATCTGCAAAACAGTTGCAGAAAATACGCCTATCACCCTCTCCGCCGCTTCGACCACCCTCTCGCTCGCACACTTTTCAACCTCTCACCTCTGGCCTTCCTACTCCCGGTCCCTCGCCATCCTCTAATAACCATTTTCTGGTCGCTAAACCAGGCAGCCTCCGTGGTCAGAAGTCCCATTCAGGATTGAAACCACCGAGCCCGCCGTCATCCTCACGGAAGCTCACTCGGAAAGCCTCTATGTCCTCTTTGATTGAATCGAGCCATGCCCAGGCATCGGGATCGAGTACGCCTATTGAACCAATCAAAGTTGCTCGCTATGAAGAACCGACGGCGTCTTCAAGAGCGAGAAATCACAAGAGCTCGACAAGTCGAATACACGACTTCAAAGTGCCTCCTACACGCCCCTCTACTCCGTCCTCAAACCCTGCAGCCCTTCGGTTGACCATGCCAACACAATCGAGGCTGAAATCCCGACCTGCCCTCTCGCAAGTCTTCGGCGGATCGTCAGCAGCAGGTCAGGAGGTGCTCGGCGCACGGGCAACGTCGCCTCTTCCACCTCGACCTCCTTCAAGCTCCTCACTACGTGCGTCGGCACCATCACGTAGTTCTTCGTTCGCTTCCCCTCCTCCTGCCGCTCCAAGACTCCTCCGACGTCCGAAGCGTCCACGGACATACGGCGATGGCACAGAACTCGATGGCATTGATGACCTACCTACTGATCGTGAGAAAGAGGTTCGCTACCGGGTCCAGCCCAAAGGTTATGGCAATCGGATACCCGGAGCCACCTTTCCCTCGAAGCCTGCAGAGAAGGACAAAGACAAAGGTACGGTCAGGAGGAGAACTAAGCGCTCAGGATCAACGACCAATGGTACGCCACGCCGGATTTCTCGATAGATATAGTTTCTCATTATTTCATAGAACATGCGATTGCTCCACAACCCTCAACAAACGCCCTACGGCGGACTACAACACGCATCGATTCTTCGCAGTCGGCGTCTGTGGCAGCAGAGCCCCTCCCAAAAAAGAAGAAGAATGTTTTCTCTCCCAGCAGTTCAACGACGCGGCGAAAACCTACGC
The DNA here is from genome assembly GCA_902728275.1 of Cyclocybe aegerita. Taxonomy (NCBI): domain Eukaryota; kingdom Fungi; phylum Basidiomycota; class Agaricomycetes; order Agaricales; family Hemipholiotaceae; genus Cyclocybe; species Cyclocybe aegerita. Next base: position 824,002 of record CACVBS010000028.1, read on the forward strand.
TAATTCGTAATCTTGGCGGATCAAATGCTCCCAAAGGTTCGTAGCATCCATGCATTCCAGATGCTAGCTGCTAATGACATTTATACCGTCCAGTTGTCGGAGACATGAAGTGGAATCCTCAAACTCTTCGATGGGAAGGCAATGATCAAGTCCTCCGCGATTTTGATGCCGCTGTTGGGACTTCAACTCGACCTGCCCTCATCACACATCTAACGGGTTCATCCATTGGCTCGCCTTTGGGTTCATTCGCCTCTGGCGCACGGATAGTTGGAAACATGGTCTTTGATCCAACTCGTATGTGTTGGATATCGACATTGCCGCCAGACCAGGATGAGCCTGATGTGTTTGCAAATCTCGCCGACGATGAGGAGGATGGTGATATTTCAGACGGCAAAGGTGCTACTATTCGTGCCAATGTCCCCCGTATTTCAGACGCCAGCACGGCGTCCTCATCAAACCCTCGGTCCCAAACCTCAAGCCCTACTCGCAGCCATTCACGGTCAATATCAGAGTCTGGCAGTGATCGAGGATCAAGGGCATCAATGGTCGTATGCGATGTTGATGATGCCTTCATCGAGAGCTGTCGCAAAGCTGAAGAGCGCCATCGCGCGGAAATGAAAGGTTGGAAATCGAGTCTCGCCAGACGGGACGCCTCACTAGCGGCAGATCGTTCATATCTCTATGAGATCAGGGCACTTGCCACACGCAAGTACTGATTCCTGGACCTTCTTCTATGCATATTCCTTTTGCCTTCGTCCTTTGCCAGCAGATATGTTGTTTTTATTACTTTCTTTGATTATTGGTATGCCTCATATTGGTATAATTGTCACACACGCACACTCCTTTGTAATGGTCTCTACATCATTCTCTATACTCACAATGGAATCTTCACTGCATTTGATTACCGTCCCAATGAGGAACATCAGAAGTCTAGTTATCTTGAGCTCCCCCGTCATCATCGCTGGAGCGATGGTCGAACACTCCGTTTCCCACCGTGAAGGTTAGATCGGCACCATTACCATGCAATGGCAGTCTCCCCCTTTGACGAAGTTGTACTCTGGCGGTGGCTCGATCTCCGTATCGCTGCATGGTGAAAAGGCTGTCTTCTCAGAACTTGCCTCAACCTATCCGCTAAAGCTCCTTGCCCCTTATATTCACGACAAAACCGCACTCGTCTACCTTCTATCTTACGGAGGAGGTCTCGTGGGTGGCGACGAAGTTGATCTCAATGTAAACGTTCAGCGAGGAGCAAGGCTGCTAATACTGTCACAGGTGAGCATCTGGACTTCTCGGTACCAAGAGTCTTCGGTTTTCATTTTGTTCTAGGGAACCACGAAGGTATTCAAAACGCGAATAGGACGAAGACAAGCTTCCGTGCATGCGAAAGGGTTGGCATCCGGGCTCCCTTCAAGCCAACACGATACAACGGCTTCTTTGACCCAGCAAACTATCGCCTTTCGTATTGCTCCAGACAGCCTGCTCCTTCTGCTGCCGGAGCCTGTGACCTGCTTCCGGGATGCGTCATATCACCAGAGGCAGACATTCCACGTCGAGGGGAATGGTTCTCTCGTTATCCTTGACTGGATAACCTCTGGACGCATCTCCCGAGGCGAGGAATGGGTCTTCTCTCGTTATCACAGCACGAACGAAGTCTTCCATGACGGAAAAAGGGTAGCAAAGGACATCATGCTCCTCGAAAACCAGGAATTAGGACCTCACATTCCAGAGCGGCCGCTTCGAGAACGGCTAAAGCCTTATTCCTGTTACGCCATGGTCATCTTCTATGGCCCACAAACTCGGCCTATTTTGACGGACCTTGCCAGTCGATATGATCAGATTACGATCTTCAAGGAGAAGACACCTGCCCAACTTATTTGGTCCCTCAGCCCCATCGAAGCAGAAGACCAGGGTGCAGTAGTCCGAGTGGCGGGTCTTGAAACTGAGATCGTGAAGAATTGGCTGAAGGACTCCCTATCGCATTTGGAAGAAGCCGTTGGACGAGACTTGTATCGGAGAGCCTTTGTGTAACAGGCCTCGGGATGCGGCCTGACATGTTATCTATGGCCGTGTCGTACGTTCCCTCCATTTTAACTATTTAACTATCCTCTAATTGTTTTTGTTTAATCACGAGAATACTTCCTGGCAGCAAGATTCTTAGGCGTCTATCCGACCGTTTCCCAGTATCTCCAGCAGAATGTCGTTTCGGAATGTGGGCATGCATTCTTCATCTCGCACTTTTACGATTTACGTCAAGGAAACCCAACTCTACCGGCAAGGAGTGATTAGCGGTGGGAAAATCGGATTCCCCTGAGGCATGGATTTGCTGACAAGGCCCTTGACATTTGCTGATAACTCGGCCCAATAGATCTGATGTGACCCAGATTCTTTCCCTTGCTTCTGTGTTGCTTCTGTGTTTCACCATCGCGAATTTCCGCCATGTCGCTTGCCCTGTGTCTCTGAATCGGACCAGTCACAATAAATACATTTGACTTATGGGTTTATGAAGCGCCAGTTCTGAATCGTGACCCCATACCTTGCCCGGCCTAACTTAAATATGCTTCTCATCCGGCTGTCTAAAAGCTACCCAAAACGATGGACTTCTTATCACAGGTGACGTGGAAAATAAACGGCACACGGAGCGAGCATATGAAGTAATCCCTCCCCCTGCGCCTTTAAAAGCAGTCATGGCCCCTTCGCATGGCCGTTGCAGATTTCTCCTCGGCCGATCCTTCTGGAAATACGATGCAAGGCTCGAAGGCCTCCACGATCTCCAGTGGCACAGACATTTCCGTCGCACATGAAAGGGCCATCCTTCGAAAGATCGACCTGCACGTCATACCCTGGTTGGCGCTGCTGTACTTGCTCAACTTCTTAGATCGGGGCAGCATTGGGAACGCAAAAGTCAGTCGGCGATTCCCCCCGCACGAAGCTTCCTGACACTTCATTATCAGCTTTATGGCCTCGAAAAAGATATAGGAATAGATGACAGACAATATCTAACTGCGTTGACTGTATTCTTCTTTCCTTACGCTCTTCTCGAGGTTAGTAAAACCCATACCTCTACCGTTCCTGCTGACCAGGCTCCAGCCAGCCAGTAACGTCATCTTGCGTCGCCTCAAACCATCTATCTGGCTTTCAAGCATGATGCTGGCTTGGGGTATTGTGATGGTGAACCCTAGTTCCCTCTATTAGTTGTGAATACTGAGTCCTCCACAGACGTGCCATGGCTTAATCAAGGATTACGGGGGGCTCGTCAGTGAGTGCTCTACACACTTGCCTTTCGATTCGGTCATAGGACTGAATATTTGGTGCAGCTGTTAGAGTCCTGCTAGGTGTCACAGAGGCTGGACTATATCCGGGAATAGTGTTCTATATCTCCAGGTCGGTCTACTGTTTTTGAATGCAATCTGACTTCTAAAAACGGCTCGAAGTTGGTATAAGCGATCTGAAATGGGCTCTCGCGTCGCTTTTTTCTTCTCTTCTGCTACAGTCGCTGGGGCATTTAGTAAGATGGATTGCATTCCTAACTAACGAGTTATGTCTGACGATCCCAGGTGGCCTTCTTGCCGCTGCTATTGCGAATATGGATGGTGTTGGGGGTAAAACAGGTACTTCACTTTTTACTTCCCACCATCCAAACCGCTAAATCAACGGCAGGATGGGAATGGATATTTATTCTGGAAGGATTAGCCACAGTCGTCGTAGGCCTTATGTCGTACTGGATCATTCAGGATTTTCCCGACACAGCCAAATTCCTGACGGAGCAAGAGCGTATGTCGTCGCAGCTCTCCTTGGTAGCTGGTTCCAATAATTGACAGGTGTCTTTGTTATCCGCCGTCTCCAAGATGACATGAAACTAAGTGCGGGTGGGGAGGCCTTCAAGAAGGACTATATCTGGCAAAGCCTGAAGGACTGGAAAACCTGGATCGCAAGTATGCGTCTCTTCTACCATGTCTCCCCGGCTGCTGATGCACATCTACAGTGGGAATTTACATGGGATTGTAGGCTCTGGTTTCTGACCTCTCTTCAACGCTCACCCCCCTTCAGTGACGGGCCCTTGTATGCGTTTTCACTGTTCACCCCTTCAATCATCAGCCAGGTAAGATAGTTTTTTGGTCCGTTCAAACGCACTTCACGTATTCTCCCCAACAGCTTGGTAAACGTCCCGCGTAAACACGAAACCAGCCATGTGCTTATTCTTCGTCAGGGTTTCATGCCACACAAGCCAACCTTCTCTCTGTCCCTGTCTACGCGTGGGGTTGCATCCTAACATGTGTCATAGGCGTCCTAGGAGACCGCATCGGCTCTCGAAGTTACATTAACTTGTAAGTTGTTGAACGCCATAAAGCAGGCCTATTTTTAACGAACCCTTTTTCGTCATAGTACATTGTTCACCGTTGGACTGATCGCGTATGCAATTTTGATTGCTTCGAAGTCACCAGCACTATCGTACTTCGCAGTATATTTAGCTGTCTCGTAAGTCGGACTTTTCCAATTCTTATCCTGCTCACATATCTCCACGGTAGCGCCATCTACCCGATCATTCGTGAGTGTTCTACTCGCATCGCCGCTGCCTTTGAAAGTTCATTCCATGATGGTTTAAAAAAGCGAACTCAGTCGCGTGGATCGCCAGTAACGTCGAGGGAGCTTACAAACGCAGCGTCACCCTTGGCATGGCCATTGGGTTCGGAAACATCAATGGAGCAGTTACGGCCAACATTGTGAGCTCTATTCTTGCGTACATGTGAACCTTTACGCCATTGAACGCACACACTCACTCGCAGTATCGCGCCCAAGATATACCATGGTATCGCCTGGGCCATGGTATCGTCCTTGCGTACATTGGCTTTGGCCTCATTTGCTCCCTTCTGTATGCGGTGCTTCTGAAGCAAGAAAATGCTAGGCGCGACCGCGGAGAACGCGATGAGATCATTGAAGGAATTGATAATGATCACGGTCACGAACGCAATGGCATTTTCAAGTCAGTAGAAGAAGCAAAGACCGTCAAAGGCGACGATTGGAGCGGGTTCCGATATACATTATGATTGAATTTCAGGTGAATGAGTGGGCGTGTTGCTGAGTTGAAACTAGTGGATTAGATAGAACACAAATGGTACGGTGATGTGCATGGTCAACCTTGTCCCTGAATGAAAATAACTCATAGCATCAGCTTATCGTCGAGGCTTTTGCTGATAGGGATAGGAGCAGGTCCCAGAGGGCCGTCCTCGACATCTCCAGCAGGAGGAGTTTCTATAGGCGGCGGCGCACTCTTCTCCCCACGGTGCTCATCAAGCCATTTGTCCATGTCATCCCGGCTTGCGAATGGTCGTTTACCGAGCAGGTCGATCATGTCCTCACTAAACACGCCATTCAACGGACAGCCTTACATCAACACAAATGAAAGACGCACCGAGTGATCACCTCCTTCTCAAGAAGAAGGCGAGCTACCTTGTCGATATCGTCCCGATGCGCGGTAAGCAGGTTTCGTGTCCGCTCGTATGCAGTCGTAATCATTTTGCGGACCTCGTAATCGAGCATTTCCGCTGTTTTCTCACTGAAGGGCTTCGTCCAACTTTCTTTGGCGGCACGATCTCCACCATAGCTGACTGGTCCGATAACGTCGTTCATGCCGTAGTTAGCACAGGCCTCGAACGCCATACGCGTGATCTTCTGCAGGTCATCTTGGGCACCAGTGGTGATGTTCTCCGCTCCAAAGAAGATCTCTTCAGAGACACGACCTCCCAGGGTCATGCATATCCGATCTGCCATTTGGGGTGTTGAGAGGAGATAACGGTCAGGAGGTAAATACTGAGGAACGAGGGGTCAGATTGGAGATGGAATGCAGATATGAGAGCCTACCTGAGCATAGCCTAGCGCGCCAGCACCTCGGGGAATGATGCTGACTTTGAGGAGTGGATCAGCATGCTCTAAGAACCATCCGCAGATGGCGTGACCAGCTTCGTGGTACGCGACGGTCTTCTTCTCATCCGGGCTGAGGACTCGGCTCTTCTTCTCTAAGCCAACGATAACCCGTTCGATGGCTGTTTCAAAGTCCACGTTCTCGACGTAATCAGACCCTCTACGAGCAGCACGAAGAGCAGCTTCGTTGCAGACATTCGCAATATCAGCGCCCGAGAACCCAGGTGTGAGTACCGCCAACTTCTGAGCGAAGGCGGAAATGTCCACTTTCAGCTTCTCATCGAGACGCAGCGGCCCAAGGTGAACGAGGTAAATACCCTTCCTGCCAGAAACGTCAGGACGATCAATGGTAATATGCCTATCGAATCGGCCTGGCCGCATGAGAGCGGGATCGAGGACGTCCGGTCGATTCGTGCCTGCGAGAACGACGATGTGCTCATTGGTGCCGAAGCCGTCCATTTCCACCAAAAGCTGGTTCAAGGTCGATTCCCGTTCATCGTTACCCCCAAACGATCCTCCCTTGCCTCGTGACTTCCCAATGGCGTCTATCTCGTCGACGAAGATGATGCAGGGGGCATTCTTTTTGGCCGACGCGAAGAGGTCACGGACACGAGATGAACCAACACCCACGAACATCTCCACGAACTCGGATCCCGAAACCGACAGGAAGGGAACGGACGCCTCCCCGGCTGTTGCCTTCGCAAGAAGTGTCTTACCCGTACCCGGAGGGCCAGACAGGATAGCACCGCGAGGAATCTTGGCGCCGAGTTTCTCGTATTTCGCAGGCTCCTTCAAGAATTTGACGAACTCCATAATCTCCTCCTTCGCCTCGTCCATCCCCGCAACGTCTTTGAATTTGACCTTGACGTCCGTGTCCTTGTTGAAAAGCTTGGCACGGCTCTTCCCTATGCTGAAAATACCGCCACCTGGGCTTGCCGAACCACGTCTTGAAATCCAATAGAGGACACCGATGAGAAGGAGGGTAGGGGCGAAGTTAAGGAGAGCACCGACGGAGGAGATTTCGTCCTGGTAGGATACTGGTATCCGTTCCGCGCTCGGGATGCCGAGCTCCGCCTGAGCCTCGTCAAGCTTGCGCTCGAATGCTTCAACGCTTCCGATAGAGAAATAGAAGTCTCCACCGACATTCATTGGGTGCATGGTCCCTGTTGCATTTGAATGAAGTTTGACGCGGACTTGATGCTTGTTGATGACGGTGAGGGTGTCCACAAGACCCTTGTCAAGGAACGCTGTCCTAAACTCCTGCCATGTAATCTCCTTCGACTGTGCTGAGCTTGAGTTTGACCAGGCAAGATATGCGGTTGCAGAAGCGATAATCCAAACGAGCTGAGTATTGGTGAAGCCGTTATTATTGGGAGGTGGGGGTTCATTGCTGTTACGTCGATTGCGGGGTCGCTCGGGTTCCCTCTCCTGAGATGTTTTCTCGTCAAGGTGCTGCCCCTGCTTCCGTTGTTGTTGTTGGTATTGCTGGAAGAACCCCTCTAGAGCCTTTGGTAGCTCTGGCCGTTTGGGTTTCTCTTCGGTCTTCCCCACATCGTTTTCCTTCTCCTTCTCCTTGTGTTCTTGAGGTGGGATATTATTTGAAGGAGTTGAAAAGAACCTAAGTGCCGCGATGGGCACCCTGCGCGGCCTGAGCAGCACAGCTGCCTTGAGAGAACGGGAGAGCATGTTGAGGGAAGAGAGCAAGGTGGACCGGCACAAAATCCTGGTACATCCGCGTAAGTATGTAATCGAGCCGTGACTGACACAGTCATTGGATCACGCGTCGCCGGAGGAACGCGTCCGCCGTCAATCACTGCTGAGTCTGTCGGAGTTTCATTTCCTCCACCCTCGCTATATAGGTCAGTCCTTGGAAGCAAGACTCAAGCGCACCATGGATTCCTCCTTGTACAAGACCATCAAGACCAGCAGAGGACTCGAGTACTCCGTTTACCACGTAGAGCCCACAGATGCGTCGAAGCCTACCGCTCTCCTCGTCCATGGCTTTCCCAGTTCCTCGTACGATTGGCGCCATCAGGTGGACTATTTCAAGCTCCGCGGATACGGCATCCTAGCTCCCGATATGCTTGGCTACGGCCGCACCACTAAACCGCTTGACACTGCTCTGTACGCCTCAACCGCCATTGCACAAGACGTCGTCGAGGTCGTGAATGCTACAGCAGGCACTGGACCTGTCGTCGCCATCGGCCATGACTGGTCAGTCTCACAGGGATCTCCCTCGGTGACCTTTTACTGACTCAGAATTACTTGTAGGGGTTGCAGAATTGTCAGCCGGCTGGCAAATCTCCATACAGAACGCTTCTTGGGCTTCGCATTCCTCGCCATAAGCTACATGGCGCCGAACCCCGAGTTGTCTTACGCTCAGCTGTTGGCCTATGTGCGTTCCTCTTACTAAACGCTGCCCGGTGTCTGATTATCAGCCCCATCGCATCCAAAAATAGACAACCAAGCTAGCAGGCTACGAGTTGTTTGGTTATTGGGCCTTCTTCTCTGACGACGACGCCGATCAAGTAATCAAGGAGAATGTAAGCCTCTCTTATTTGTGCAACCTTGCGCTCTTCTTACAGAACACCAGTATGACAAATTTTACACTGCCATTGTCTCATTCGGCCCAGAAGAGATTAAAGCCCACTTCGTTGGCACCGGTGCTCTGAGGGCCTGGCTTTCGGATGGGAAGCCTCATTCACTTTCAATTCCAGACTCTCTGACCAAAGAGGTTAGCCGGAATCATTACTAGGGCTCAAATGTTTGATCATACTTCACTTTACCAGGAATTTGATATCCAGAAGGAACGGTTCTTCAATACTGGGATAACTGCCTCTCTAAACTGGTACAAGATTAATACTTCTGACATAGATCTGGAGGACTCGAAGAGTAGGTGATTCTTCTTCACGTCTTAATTTCATCTTAATTGTTCTTGCAGCGATTCCAAAGGATAAGTATAACATCTCCAAGCCAGTTTTCTATGGTGCGTGCGACAAGGAAGTTATCGGTGTTCCTGCCTTAGGAAAAGGCGTAATTCAAAAATTCTGCTCCAATGCGACCATCAAGGATTATGACTCCGGTCATTGGGTACTTTGGGAGGCCAAGGACAAGTTGAATGCTGAACTAGAGGGATGGGTTCAGGCTCTTTGAGTGCCCATTCATAGTTACATAACTACCTCATTTTTGAAACCAGGATAAAGAATTCTCAGTTAACCGAATGTCTCCGCCCGTACGGTTTCAGCAGCCTGGCTACTCGTAAGAAGCTTGTGTCCGAACGGACACCTAGGATGGGCTGGGAAGAAACATCGACTAACTTGGCAGATGAAAACCTCCAATATGCACTCTTGATCAAGGAGGAAATCACTTCTCTACGGCAGGACCTGCCGAAGTGTATTTGAACTTCATCTTGGCGCCTAAAAAATGCATGTCGGCCGCAACTGTCTCAGAACTCGAAAAAGTAAACGGAATATAAATCACAGAAGACACGGACGACCAACAGGGGACTTGAGTACTCTTTCCCACGTCGCTCCAGCCGATGCGTCGAGGCCTGACATTCTTAACTCCGCGCCGTCGTACGATTGGCGGCCCGCTATCAAGTGGCGCGTTTCCAGTTTAGGAGTTTGGTGCGGGCGCCGATGGCAATAGCCTGATTGTGCAGAATAACTTCAATGCTTCCACATTCAGTGACCCTGCCGCCGTACTGATTTGTTTGGAGTGTCTCCGTTGAGGCTTATTCAAGGCTGCCAATTCGGTATACGACAGATCCAAATCTCCGAGCAAAATGTTCCCCGCGTATCATCTTCTCCGCCTCCCCTTCCTCGGGCAGCGACCATTCCTCATCCTCAACCTGTTCGTTGCGTGCATCGCTTCGGGGTTGAAATTTCCGCCGCCTGACGCCCAAAATAGATCGGGCTACGCAGTCACGAGTACCTGGGTCGTTGGCGCTTCTTCTCCCGCCGTGGAGTCATCGAAGACAACTCCAACCTCCCTCCCTTTCGCATTCTTCGGACCCTTAACGTGATGAATTCTAATTCCATATGCCCCCCACGGCGGACTCGGAGACCGAGAACGCGAGGACAAGGTGCTTCTTCAGCAACGGCGTCTTTCAATTCTAACTTTTGGACGGACAACCCAGGGGCATTCCGGTACTAGAATGCCTCGTGAAATCCGTTCGCCGGAGTTCTCTTCTAAACTCGACTTTTGTTATTCCTTTCGTGAGATGGTGGGACGAATTTGAAATTCAGAAGGGACGCTATCTCAGCATTGCTCCACTGAACCGCTGCATTCATACTTGCGAGTACATGTTCACGTTAACCACCCTCAGTTTACCCGCGGACATCCCCCCCTCCATTTTGGCGCTTGCAGAAAAAGTAGCATTGCATTAATTGCCTTGATGAACGTCGAAAGCGAGGATACAGAAATTCTGTTCCCGACGGTGTGCGTTGTCTGTTGTGGGAGACGAGGTAAATAGTATTACAAAAACGGCGTCGCACTCTTTAAGCGCTCGCACGTCAGCTGGATTCTCAGACTTCTTCAATAGATTTACATATTAATCCTAGCACTCTATGCCAATATTAGCGGACTCCAGAGTGGTACTCAGAAGAAGTGACCGTAAATTTGTCGTGCTAACAGCTTATCAGGACCTAATTTCATGGCAGGCAGTCCATGATCCAAGAGAAAAGCGCCTGATTGACCTCCGAGGGAGACGACATCATCAACCAATGTCCATCATTGAACTTGCGAACAGAGGTATTTTTGCAGTGATAACTGGTAACCGCAATGCCGAGAACTGATTGAGAGATACGGTCGTGGTTTGCGGCGGCAAAGAACACGGGTTTGTGGATCGGATATGAATCCAGCGGGATATCTGCGAACCCGAGTGAGTGCCTTTCTATTGGTAGCGCAAACTCGGAGAACGGACCCTTATCATCTTCCGCATTTAGGCCGCTGGTAAACGCCTTCCCCGTGAATAGAACCTGTGAAAATTAACTCTACAGGAAATGAAGCGAGACTCGAACCTTGTGCCAACACAATGCAGCTGCAATGCCTTCTTGGGATATTATAGTGCGCCACACTGATATGTCCTGAAGAGTCGACACTGGTGAGCGGAAGCATTCGAGAAGAATGGGGTAACTCACGTCTGGATGCACGTACGGCGCCATCATTGCCCTACTGTCCTTCTCTAGCCAGGCCCTGAGTGCGCCGATGGGAGACACATGCGTAGCCCAGAGTTTAGGATCCCTTGGGAATATCGCGCTAAAGAAAGAATCCAGCTGGAAATTTGAGAAAAACAAGCGCGACACATGAAATGGAAGACGTCGTACTCGGCTTTCGATAAGTTTTGCTGCATCGTCTTCTGAATAAAATAGGGAGTGGCCAATAAGCTCATACCCGGCCATCTTTTTTGTCTTGTGAAGGGGGTGAAAGCCAAATTGTCAGGGGAACGCAGGATAACGGTTTGCTATCCGTAGACTTACGATCCGCGAGGTGAACTCGATCTGCGTGTTCGGCCGTGGCGCGCTATACGGCACTGCAAGAAACGCGAACGCGAGAAATCGTTCCGGATAGATGTTTGCGAAACGGGAGGCTATCTTCGAACCCCTGAAGGTGGGCCATCATTCGGCATGACGTTAACGCGGAGGCAAACTGCACTCAACATGTCGTGCCCTATCGCGATGACCTGCGTGGCCCCTTCAGCGTCCAAGAGCTCGACGATATCCTTGCAGATCGAGCTTGGCCGATACGCTTGGGTGTCCGTCGGTTTCGATGTGTGTCCCATACCCAACAAGTCGGGCGCTAGCACTAGAAAGCCGCGCTCACGAAAAAACGCGAATTGATGCCTCCAGAGATGAGAACTTGTGGGAAAGCCGTGCAAGAACAACAGAGCGGGGAGCGGAGGGTCGTTGGGGTCGAATTCAACAAGCGACTCTGGCGAAGGCGGACCTCTGTAGTATGAGTACTCGAATCCGCGAGAGGTCATGAACCTTTTGGTGAGCGTCGTTGGATCCATGATGGATGCGAAGGACAAATTGAAGACCGTGCAGCTGTGATTGTTCCAGCCCACAAAGTTCTATGATACTAGTACGTAATGACTGGCTAATGACCTTGTTCCGCTGATGATCGATGATCGCCGGGTCTATTTCTGCTTTCAGAGAAATCGAAGTGGTCTTGACAAGGTGAGAACTGGTATTCGGGTGATGTAAAATAGGCGCGCAGAGGTGATACAGGGGCTTGAAGAGGTAAGTGTGCTATTACATGTTACAAGGTATTAGTAAAAAAAAAAGCATTACAATGTAAGATTCATATTTCCTCATCCTCCTCGACAACTTCGAAAGCACAACAAAATTGTTCTTTACTGAGAAGAATAAAACCTTTTCCATCAGGAGCCCAGGAAAAGTCCTTCGTTTCGAATTTTTCTGCAAAGAATGGAGAGAGAGCGTTTAGCTAGTACTTCAAACGCATCCTTGGAGGATACTCACTCGCAGGTACGCCAATGCATTCAGCCATCTCCTCTGGTTCTCCCAACTCTCCGATCCATTCATCGCTCCAGGTGTAAACACTTTGCAACCCACAGCAGAGGGCTAAGTGACCTTTCCGTGCAGGGTTCCATTTCGCGCGCAGAACTGGCTGCGTGTGCAGCAAGACTGTCCTTAACTTCGGCATCGAAGTTTCACCAGGTGAAGGGAAGTTATAGATGTAGACTGCCGTCGGTAAATTCTCTGCAAAATGAGTCATGAGCATTACGCGAGGAAGTGAATCAATGAATCGAGTTTTACCGAAGCGAACCAGCAGGAAACTGCCAGTGAGGTTCCAATCCAGTTGGCAGACTCCACTTTTGGGATTTGGCTTCGTTATGTCGGCACGAATTGGACTCAGAATATGAGGAGGTTGCAATCGATCATCTGTACGTGCGGATAAGCACCCAGGTCTTCTGCATGTAAAGGAGAATTTGCTCATACAGGATAAAAATCCGCGACCTTCTGTAGCTTCTAACCATTTCGCTGGCTCTCGCCAAATGTTCTAAATTGATAATAAGCATTGGAAGCAATCGCAGAAGAGGGGCTACGGCGTACGACATGCGATGTTAGACGAGTCGGCATCTCGAATGTCGCGACCTCTGACCAACTCAGACTATCTAAGATGTGAATCTTTCTCGGTGTGAGGACCATAACGGAGCTCAAAGGGAACCGACTGACTTTGTCATCCCAACCAGCCACAGCGAGAAACATTCCACCTGGATGCCACGCCACATGACGAATGCCGAATCCTGGGTCTAACTGAGGGGTGTATGTTGTTAAATGATCCCCGGCGAGACTTAACACATGTAACTTGTACTGAAAATACCAATGAGGACAAAGTTGTAAGGAGTGGTCTTGGTTGACATACCTCCATAACCCCTTCCCAGACGGCAACATGACTTCCTGTGGGAGAGAGAGAAAAAGACGCTAATGATGACGTAGGTAGAGGGAAGTGCTATGATATCATTAGAGCGGGAGCAGCGATCACGGAACAGTAGGCATACTCGAACAAGTTGGTAACCCTCCGACGCATTGTAGACACCGAAGGTGTCCTTTGATTTGTGTCTCTCGGCAAGGACAAAATAGTGGCCATCAGAGCGAAAAGCATATCCTACGCGACGAAGGTGATTAGCAAGACACGACAAGGCGGTTAAATTGATGGACCTTTATCCGGATGGATAGGGAATTGGATATAAGTCGCCGTTCCGGTCACTATTGACCACAGTGTCACCCTTAACTGCAGATATTGTTCCGACAGCCCTAAGATACGAGAAGGGAAGACTTACACCCCAGTCAGAGAAACAGACCACTGTGCGTCCATCTGGTGCCCATTCAGCCTTCACCAGACCTTATCAGACCGACTTGGGTCAACTCGTCGTGCCGAAACTAGGTAGCGAATTATAGTAGCCGGTCACCTTCAGCTCCTGAGTCGATTCGGCCTGTCCATTCCTCGTCTCGTAGCTTCAGGAGGTGAACGACGCCTCGTTTTGCGCAGGCAGCGAGGATATATTCAGAGTCACAGGACCATCCTAGATGAGTAATCCACGCGTCGGAAGAAGTAGTGGGCAGATGGGTGGTCTGAGGTTTCTGCTTGGATCCGGATCTGGGAAAAAGGGCGGCCTGAGTTGGAGACGGAGCGGGGTCAACAAGCCAAGTGCGAGTGATCTGAAAGGTGTCTGTCCTGCGCACAATAACTCTGTCCTGAACGGCGGTCAGGATAAAGTGTGCGCCTGGACTGAATGCGACGAGCGCTGCGGAGTGCCTGTAGAGCTCTGTAAAGTCCATAACGCGAGAGTTGGTGTGAGGAGAAAGACGCGTCAACAAATGCAAACAAGGACGCGCTTGTCTTTTCCGCTTAAAGCTCGGTTCGTCAGGTACCCGGACGTCCATATGACGATTTGCCCGACGACCATGCCTTGTCCGATCCGCAACGGGGCCGGCCCTCCCGTTTTCCCTCGCGCTTCGATTGCACAGAAAAGCGCCTTCTCATGTGCACCATCCTCACGATTGCCCGGACATGACTTCCACGCCCAACCCACTGCCCTCGTGTTCATCCTCCACGATTCGCGACGATCCATCCGACGATCCCGACATCAAGCCCGAAAGCCAAAGTGACTATGACCCCTACTTGATCGACGACTTCGAACCCGGCGACCCCGCAAATCCCAAGGTACGTGTTCAGCGAATTCCCAGACGCCACTTATCTAATTTTTGCCGTAGAATTGGTCGAACGCAAAACGATGGTATTTGACAATGCTCAGTGGGTTGCTCGTATTAAACGCGTGAGTTTTCCTAATTCTCCAGACCATCGACAACTTGCCAGAGCTGAGCCAATTGAACCCTTAGAACGTTTGCAAGTTCCTCGCGTATGTTTTTGAAGTTCAATTCTTCAGCCACAGCCAACCTGTACTGACCTTTCGACAGCCTCGGGGATTTTCACGAACTTGAGAAATGAATTCCATATGTCGGAAAAGATGGGAATTCTGACATTATCACTTTTCGTGTGCGGCTACTGCGTTGGGTACGGCTGCCCTTCTTCATTAAATCGTTTTCACTGAATCTTCATTGATAGCCCAATACTATGGGGTCCTCTGTCAGAACAATATGGTCGAAGACCTCTTTTCATCTATCCTTTCTTCGTCTATGCGGTCAGTTTGCCCTTTTCCTCACCACCAACCCTGCTCATCTAGCAACAGTGGTTCATGGTCGGAGGAGCTCTAGCACAGAACACAGCGTCTGTTCTAATATTCCGGTTTCTTGGGGGAACCTTCGCTGCGGCTCCATTAACGAATTCTGGGTCTGTCGGTCGTCATCCTCCTCCGGCCCAACACCTTCTTACCTAGACTAGAGCTCTGATAGCCGACATATGGGACGCGGGGATGCGGGGAAAAGCTCTTGCTGTTTTCACAGTAGCTCCTTTCGCAGGACCGGCTCTCGGTCCCACGGCAGCCGGGTTTATTGGTGATCATATCTCTTGGAGATGGCTATTCTGGATATTGGCCGCTTTCGTGAGGTTTCAAGCAATCCTTGGGATGCAATAGAACTGATTAGAGTTTAGGCTGCGGTTTGCGAGATTTTGATAATATTCACCATCCCGGAAACCTATAAGTACGTTGAGGGACCCATTCATTACTACCCTGTTTCCTTACAGCCATTTAGGCCCGTCCTATTAGCCAAGAAGGCGAAGGAAAGACGCCTCGAAACTCGAGACGACCGATACTATGCGCCAATCGAGAGGGAGCAAACAAACCTCGTGGAAAGGCTTGAATACGTCGTCATAAGGCCATTTGTGATCCTCTTCCACGAGCCTATGCTGATTGCACTGACGCTGTACATGAGTGTGAGTTTTGAGCGAGTTAGGGTTTGGCTTGTATTGATTTGGACCAACTAGTTCGTCTATGGATGTCTCTACCTTCTCTTCACTGCGTATCCCATCGTCTTCACGCAAGCCCATGGGTTTAATGCTGGTATCTCCGGCTTGATGTTTCTTCCTATCCCAATTGGAGGTGCTATCGCCGTGGTCCTAGTACGTCTTTTCCTTTTCTTAACCTGATTCTTATGATTCGACAAAGTTGCATATAGTACGTACTCTACTACAACCCAAAGTATGAAGAGGAAGCAAGACGATGCGAGCCTCGGCCTGTCCCACCAGAATTCCGACTAGAGATGGTCTTCATTGCCGGTCCACTTTTTGCAACCTCGTTTTTCTGGTTTGCGTAAGTTCTTGATCCTTTACCCACCATTCCATCCTCCTGACCTTCGCCTGACGTGTCAGGTGGACCTCATTCCCTCACCTTTCCTACTGGGGACCTCTACTGTCCGGTCTTCTGATGGGTTTTTCTATTCAATTAATTTTTGTGGGTCAACTTTCTCGCCTTGCTACGGTCGGAACCTAACGAGGGCCCCAATAGTTGGGCCTCTTCAATTACATCGTCGATGCCTACCTTGCAGTAGCAGCTTCGGCTCTCGCATCAAGTACGGTAGTACGAAGCATGTTTGGTGCTGCATTCCCGGTACGCATCAGAGTACCCGATTGTGGTCTCTTCCTGACGCATCTGGCTAGCTTTTCGCCCCCGATCTGTACAAAGCACTCGACACGAGATGGGCATCGTCTCTCCTCGGTTTTATCGCCATACTCATGATCCCAATCCCTTTTGTTTTAAATAAGTGCGTGGCGTTATCTTCTTATTCGTCTATTATTTTGATAGTGAATACCTTTTAGATATGGACGATTTCTGAGGCGCAAATCTCGATTCTGCCCATATAACGAAGAGGACGAGGCTCCGAAAGAGAAGAAAAAGGAAAAATTTCCCGCATGACAGACCACGAACGACCATTTACATATAGATAACACTTTGTAGTTTATCGTCGACTATGCTTAATGTTGAAGAACACTATATGACGCACGGCGACTGGCCATTTGCTGAGGATCCGGCATGGCGGCCCGATCACCTCACAGTATTCCCACGAGTACCCTGAAGTGAGGTGGATGGAAACTTCGACAGCTCCGATTCACAAACACATTTCAGTCAAGATGCCGCCCATGGCTTTCACAGGAGTTGTAACGAAGGCGGGGTTCATGGAAAAGACAGCGACGGTGACTGTGTCTCGCTGGGTCATCCATAAACTAACGGGGAAGGTACGTCGCCTTATTTACCATGTCTCGACACTCGCTCACTGGCCCTCCCATAGCAAATTGAACGGAGTAAAAAGTACTTGGTGCATGACGAGCAAAATCGTACGATTTCGTGACTCTCCTGGGTTTCTAACCTAACTTATTTTCTTGCAGAACTACGCACTGAGGACATCGTTACGATTCGGAATTGTCCCCCCGTGTCAGCAAGGAAGCGCTTCAAACTTGAAAAGATTCTGAAAAGCCCAGAAACGGAGCGCGAGATTGCTCGTACGCGTAGAATGCAAGCCAGCCAAGCAACACCGCAAGCATCGAGCGTCCTCGAAGCCCTTAGAGCCTCATAACTGCATGAGCTCCCGTACGACGCGAGCACCAGCGGAAGGAGGACGGGTTGATTTTCGGTGATGATTTTACACGGCTGTTGGTGCAGGAGGTGCAGATGATTGCTGTTGTAGGGCTGTCTGAAGCTGGACAAGCTTTTGAAAGGAGTCAGCGCCCGGACCGTCCACATTCGCGTCATGGTCCACCCACCTCGCCCTTCTTTTTCTCTTGCTTCTCCTGAATCTCTTTTATCTGCCCCTCGACGCGTCGACTAGAAGATGACACAGGGTTACAACACATATAATTTATAACTGTAATAGAGGCTTCGCACATCTCACCGCGAATGAAGTCGAGCCGAGTATCGACATTGCTTTTGGCTTCAGCCTGGTCTTGTTGGACTAGCACAGGTCCCATGAGCTTGTAGACCGTGTTGTCGGGCGTTAGTTGGGCGAATTCCTTGAATGACAAATCTGCATTCCCGTCAGATCGGACACGACTGCCTCACACACCTTTTTCACCAACTCATTCTCCGATAATTGGGCATCAAGACGCTGTCTTGCCTCAACTGCTTTCGAGAGATCGACCTGCAGCTTCTGAAACTCCCCCGATGCTTGTTCTAGCTTGGTCTGCAAAGACATTTTCCGTGTTCACGATGGCCCTCGAAAGCACCTGCGCTCGAGTTTCCGCGGATCTGGATGGATGGAAGTCCGAAGACGGAAGACGCTGCGGACGCCCGCCGTGGGTTCGCCTCGGGAAAGCACCGGCCCGTGTCCCGATCTCTGTAATTTCTTGTCGAAAGCGACAATGAGCTCTCACAAGGATCCCTTCGGTGCAGCTGACCACCCCATTGGAACCTTCTGTCGATATATAAATCGGAGTAGCATTCCCAGACTCCGTTAAAGCTGTTCTCCCTCTTCCTCCGATGTCGTCCCCCGTCGTGATCGATTGGTCTAAAGTCGACAACCCTGATCTCGTATTCCAGAGATATCCTAGCCGTAGATCCGTCGTCTATGGCACTAAAGGAGTGGTGTCTTCTTCCCAGCCTTTAGCTACAGAAGCGGGATTGGAGATCTTGAGGAAAGGAGGAAATGCAGGTGTGTGAAGCATCTACATTCCCTGACCCACCCTCCTGACTCAGTGCTTTCATGGTCTAGCCGATGCAGCTGTTGCGACATCTGCCGCGTTAAATGTTACTGAACCTAGCTGCTGTGGGATCGGCGGGTCTGCTTCTCCTGTTACTGTGACGGATGACAGCCTAATCGCCTCCCCGGCAATAGGGACGCGTTCTGTTTGTTTTATGATGCTAAGACGAAGGAAGTGAAGGCTCTCAATGGTTCTGGTCGAGCCCCTGCAAACCTGAGCATTGACTACTTGCTCGCTCGTGGTGTGAAAAGTCGAATTCCCCTCACGGACCTTAATTCTGTAACAGTTCCTGGTAAGATCCCAACGAGCTCTCGAGTTGAACCTGATGCTAATATGACATTGCCTTGTCAGGGACCGCCGCCGCCTGGCTAGACACTATTGAGAAATTTGGAAGTGGAAAAGTTACCGCCGCTGATGTTTTTGCACCGGCGATTCGCTTGGCTGAAGAAGGGTGCGTAGGCTTTTCTTTAACGATACTCCTTGCTGATAGTAGCACAGAGTGCCAGTGTCAGAAATCCATAGTTGGGGAGTTCGTATGACTCTGGCGATACCTGTCTCCTTTTTTGCTCACGAGGCTTTGTTTTTCAGTGGAAACGCTCTGAGGTAAGTTGCCCAAAATGCTATGTATTTCTCACCGAACATATACCTCCGGTATAAAAGGAATTGATCAAGAATGCTTCTCCCAACGGAGATGAGATGCTTCTGAACGGAAGAGCCCCACGTCCCGGCGAAGTAGTCCGGTTGCCCAACCTCGCGGCGACCTTCAGGGAGCTCGTGGCTCATGGAAAGGATGGTTTTTACAAGGGCCGTGTCGCTCGAGCCATCGTCGATCTCATAAAATCGAAAGGTGGTGTGATGGAGTTAGACGACCTTGCCAAACACACTACCTCCATCGTTGAGCCCATCAAGTATACCTATGCCCAAGATGTCACTATTTACGAGGTAACTCTCGCGCAGCTACAACTAGCATTTACTTACTCACGTATGCTCAGTGCCCTCCTAACGGACAAGGTTCTTTGGGTGTTCTCTGACTCTCATCGCCACTTATCATATCTGATTAGGAATAACCGCCCTCCTTGCCCTTGGGATTCTCGAAAACATCCAAGAACAAGGCCTTTCAAGACAATTACTCGAAATGGAACATAACTCCCCTGAATATCTTCACACCTTGATCGAGGCTTTACGGTGCGCCACAATTACCCAATTAGATAGGTGGTTTCTGACAACACATCTAGCCTGGCCTTTGCAGGTACGCGCTCGCCGTAGCGGCGTGCGAACTATCTCCCAATTTATGGAACAGATAGCCAATACTACGTGACCGATCCTGACGTTGAGCATGTTCCCGTGGACGAACTTCTAAACAAGGTATGCCTGTTTCCAAATTCCGGAGATTCTGGTCAAGCGGATCTTCGTTACAGGAGTACCTCGCCACCAGAGCCAGACTTTTTAGTGCAGCAGGAACCAGCACAGTTGTACACGTGCGTACCCCTTACTACCATCAGGCGTGTAATAACAGTGTGTGCACAGGGAAACCCGGTCCACTCATCGGACACAGTTTATTTCTCCGGTAAAGTTGGTGATCAGTGGATGAGGGAGAATTTATCAACATTTTTAATGTCCAGTGACTGACCAGTGGGGTAACGCCTGCAGCTATATCCAAAGTAATTACGCTGGTGAGTCCTTCGACCTGTCCAATCTCATGATTTTGATGGTGTCTTCCAGGTTTCGGAACTGGAGGTATGAGCCATCACAATGAAGAGGTGTAGAGAAAATTGACGTCAGCCCAGCCGTCCCAAAGGGATGTGGGTTTACTCTCCAAAACAGAGGATCGGGCTTTGTCCTCGAGAGGAACCACCCAAATGCGTTGAAGGTAGAAGATAAAGCCTCTCGAGAAGCTTAGAACACTAGCCTAATTATTTCGAAGGGTGGAAAGCGGCCATATCATACTATCATCCCTGCACTTGCGACCAGAGATGGCGAATTGTTTCTGAGTTACGGTGTCATGGGCGGTTTCATGCAGGCGAGTAAAATTCCCTCATCCTTTGTCGAGATCCTTGATTTGACAGTCCAAAACTCAATGTAGCCACAAGGACACGTCCAGGTTCTGCTCAACATTCTGCGCGGGTTCTCTCCTCAAGCAGCCCTCGACGCTCCTCGGTTCTGCATATCCGCTGGTACACCAGACGCCGAAGACAAGTCAACTGGTTCAGCTGGAGATGTCAATAGCGAGGTATATTTCGAGTCCGAGTTTCCGAAGGAAACGGTTGAGGCTCTACGAGGTGTGTATTATAGCCATCTATGGGGTATTCCAGATGCTAACCGCGAATAGCAATGGGGCATGACGCTAGGGTAGTCGATGGTTTTAATCGCGGGTTAATGGGTCGTGGACAAGTCATCCAGAAGGTCAAGAATGACTCTGGACGCTTGGTCTGGGCGGCAGGGTCAGACCCTCGAGCGGATGGACACGCAGCAGCCCAGATTTAGTGGATGAGGATTCGAGGGCGACGTTCCTGTCCGATTACATCCGTCGTTGGCGTTCGGTTCCGACTGAATTCCTCATGTAAAAATGTGAAAGAATGCAAAAGCAGAGTTGGACGTACCGGCTTGCCCTCGTCTGTACTCCCGAAGGTCCTTCGTCTTGTCAGGACCTTGGACCTTGCCCCAACCTGCCAATGGAACCACAATTGCAGTTGCGTTGTCATCTCCACCGAGTTCTTCGGAAAACGCCAAAATGCGTTCTGCGGCAGCCTTTGGGTGCGGTGCATCCCGTGCGAGATCGACGATTTCGTCGTCGGAGAGGACAGACGAAATTCCGTCCGACACAAGGACGACGAAAGCCCATTCGTCCCCTACAGCCTCTCATAAATCATGACACTCATGGAGACGCAACGTATTTACCGTTTAGTAGTTTGGTCCTGACTTCAGGCTCAGGCGTCACTCCGAATCGTTTAAATCGTAGATCCCCAAGACTAGCGTGCACAACTCAGTGTCGATGGTGGCTCAAATTTGACCGAACATACCATCTTGTATTTGCAAGAGCCCCCATCCATCTGTTGAGGTATCAATTCGAGATCTTAGATACTGTGTGAAAGAGAAACTTACCGGGATTCTCCAAATGAATCTGTCATAAGGGACGAACCCATCATCCTCCGGAGGCGAATACTTTCGACATGAGCATCGGCATGGTGGTTCTCTGTCATTGCGAAGACTTTGCCACCATCTGTAGAGCATAGAATGACCCTCGTATCCCTTGAACAAGTATCCAAGAATATTAGACGAACTGCGGGGTTGTATGGAGTAAGAATGAAGGGTGACTGACCCACAGTGCGCAACGGTTAGTGAGAGTTGCTTCGCAGAGTAGAAGGGAGTAGATGGTGCATCAAGAGAGTGGAGAATGGCAACGGAGGCGGTGGCGCCGCATGTTTGAGCTACTGGATCAGCCGACAGCGTCTTGTCGACCTGGAAAACAAATCAAGACTCTTCTCCTGTGGTACATGGCAATGTCCTCACCTCAAAAAACGCGAGAGTGGCACGTGCATCGAGGGTCATTTCTTCGTTATTACCAGGCTCCACCCAAGGAGCAAGTGCTCCGCCTTTGAATCGTTTGAAGTAGCCTCCGATTTCCTTTATCCATTTAAAGAGTTCCGGGATGACTTTCTTATTGACCGATTCGAATAAACCATGTAGTTCTTGCCGCAAGAATTGTGCTACTGCAGAGCCTCCATGTCTTCGCAGATTAGACAAACCACATAGGCGGGCATAAGGACATCACCCACCCGTCGTAAACGCCGACAAAAAGCACCTGCCTGGCTAGTGCTCCTCCAACCTCATCGGGATCCCAGTCTATGCCGTGAGCACGCTTGACGCTCAATCTTAATTCTTCCGGGTCCAAAGATAGCGTCGCAAAGCCGTAGAAATCTTCCTGATTACTGAGGAAGACAGTCGGGTTGGGTCCTACATCAAACAATATCTAAAATACCTTCTATTTCCTCGTGAGTTCACGACCCCAATTAACTTGGGTGAATTCAACGGGACCCTAATGGTGCCACCTGAAACGGGTCAGAATGTGGGGTCGACCATTGGCAAGCGTGAAGACACCTTGAAATGCGACACGCGTATAGTCGTGATATCGGGCAACGTTTGTGGATCCTCGCAGAGCTAGACTACACGGCTTGAGAAGTCTATGAGCCATTCGCGTTAGAACCTATAGGCGCTGCAAGCATCCCGCAAAAGGATGAACCAGAGCTTGAAGGAGTTGAAGGAGGACCGGAGTCTGGTCGAGAGGCGTTGGGATTTGTGACTGATCTTTTTTTATGACTTCCCTTTTGGGCACTGACCATATGGTCCTCCTTGGTTCAAAACTCCATCTTTTGGTGCACTTTGCGGTTCATGACGTCCTAAAATCCTATACAACCTCACACAGATGACAGGGCACATAGACCTTGTTATTCCAGGTGTGATCTATTCAAGTCTCCTCTAAAGTTGGCACTATCTTTAGCTCACCGTGAGGACGCTCTTGATGACGACAACTTCTGCCTATGGACTCATGAAGATGTGCGTCCCATGGCTTGCATCGCTTACTTCAACCTATGACGCCACCTTCAAGTCCAGGCGTTTCCTTCCCTGCGAGCGCCACCAGACAGGTCCTGCGTCTGGTCGGACGGCGCTCTTAAAGACCCGGAGTTGAAGCTATAAATAACAACATATTCAGGTTGGGGAATGGCACGTTCGTTTCGGCTGCCTGAAATTTCGAAGCTCATGACTCACTATACGATCAGTTAGGGCGGAACTTAAGGCGGCTGGGAGGCGGGCGAAAGAAGCTGGACAACCGCCATGCTCTACGCTTTGGTCTCCCTGCTCATTTTCCAAGGGTCTGTAGCAGCTATCCCTGGACTCGCGTCATCTTTTGCTGGGTCTACATCTACGGCTGTCTTTCCTCCTCCAAATGCCACCATAGGTGAATCCGATAGCTCCTTCCCGGATGGTTCCCAAGTGGGCTTTGCAGGTCCAACACCGAGTAAGTGCAATGACTGGAACGCAAGTTAAGGAGCTGAACTTTTTTAGCCGGTGATGAGGCGAATGCAATCACAACTGCCCCCTCTATCGCGAAGGTGGACTCAGTCTTTCCTCTGGTCAAGCCACATGCGTCAAACACTGGAAGTTCATCCTTCGATGTTTTACAGAACCTGGGCAATCTTTCTCCTTGGCAATCAGTTGCATCTTTCGGACTACCTGACACGTCTCCTGTGGTTCCAAAAGGATGCAGTTTGAACCAGGTTTATCTCCTCAATCGTCATGGTGCAAGGTACCCAACGTCCGATGCTCCAACTTCCAAATTCTCAGCAAATATCCATGCTGCTGCGAGTGGTGCTGGCTTCACAGCATCTGGTCCTTTGGGTTTCCTAAATACATGGACATACAAACTTGGAGCAGAGATACTCACTCCTTTCGGTCGGTCGCAACTGTACGGACTTTTGCTTCGTTTCTGTTTCGCACTCTGATTCGTTTTGTTGCATAGTTTCAGCCTAGGGGTTGGGTTTAGAGTCAAGTATGGTGAGCATATTTCTGAGGATGTTTACCTATCTTGGTTCTCACTGGATAGTAGGCAACCTTCTCAAGGGTTTCACGAAGCTGCCTGTCTTCCGTACGACTTCAGAAGGTCGGTTGATTAGCTGTGCCTCCGTGTAGTCTACTGAAAACTGCCTCATTGCGTCAGAGAGGATGCTTGATTCTGCGTGCGTGTCATTCATTTGCCCAATTTTATATTTATTGCTAAGATCATTCTATCTAGGCTTCATTTCGCGGCTGGCTTCTTTGGCGTTCAGACTTATCAGCAAGATTATCACCAGTTGATCACGATCGAGAATGACGGACAAAATAACACTCTCGCCCCGTACTTTGATTGCCCAAATGCCAACAATGCGGTCGAGGGATTCGGCTCCATTCAAAGCACAAAATGGGCAAACACTTACTTGCAACCGACGTTGAAGAGGTTGTCGCCGTTTATCAAAGGCTACAATTTGACGGTGCCAGATTTGATTGGCATGCAGGAGCTGTGTGCATACGAGGTTGGCTCATTCGCCCCTGATGTCCATCAAGAATCTGAAGCTAACTGATGTTTTTATCAGACCGTTTCGCTCGGGTTTTCCGACTTCTGCGACCTCTTCACGGAGGAAGAATGGAAGGGCTTCGAGTATTTCATTGGTATACTTCTCCGCCTTCCTGCAAGCGAAATGCTAATTAGTTATTCTATCCCTAGATCTTGGATTCTGGTATGGCGCTGGACCGGGAAATCCAGCTTCTAGTGCCCAAGGAATCGGCTATGTGCAAGAGTTAGTTTCGCGCCTGACGCAGACTACGATTACTAGCTTCGACTCCACGGTAAATGCGACCATTGTCACGAACCCAGTGGTCTTCCCGTTAGACCAACCTATATATGTAGACATGAGCCATGATACTGTCATGTCAACAAGTACGTGGCCCGTTACCTGAGGAAGATGTCTTCCTTTCTAACGCATTCTGTAGTTTATGTCGCCATGAACTTCACCGGTCTCGCAGCCAATGGACCTCTTCCTACAGACCATGTCCCGAAGAACAGGGTAAAGCTTCGGATTTCGGAAATCTAGAACGAGAACTTGCTCACATACAATATCCGCAGACATATTTCGCCAACCAAATTGCGCCTTTCGCCTCCAATCTCGTAGGACAGGTTCTTTCTTGCCCTGCCTCCAACCTGCCAACACATATTCGTTGGCTCTTGAATGATGCTGCCGTTCCCCTCACTGGCATCAACGGCTGCAAACACAACAGCGATGGACTATGTGATATCAATACGTTCATTGCTGGGATGAAGCAGCGGATTGCAGAGGTAGATTTCAACTTTGATTGCTTTGGGAATTACACTATTCCAATTCCTGACAATATTGTTGACGGTCAATTCCCTAAAAATCTGAGAACTGCCTAGTATTTTACGAATGTAAACTTTATGTAGTCCTGCATCTTTCTTCGTCCTGGCGTGTAAAGAAATTATTGAAGTAGTTAATCATGCCGATGAGAGGACTGGCGGGGAAAATATGAGGCTACACAGCCTCGGGTACATCTGTGGCGTCGAAGTCAGTCTCTCGGTCTCTCACTCATGTGCTGACCGGTTCGGACTGTTCATGTTCTCAACTTTGCTATGGGAGGAAACCAGTCGCTCCCCAAGATCACCCCACAAGATAAAGCGATCCTTGAGTGAGCATGTTCTCCGGCCCCCTACCAACTCCCGGATTCACCTGGCTTATCGTAGTCTCAAGTTACAGCGGGATAAGCTCAAGCAATATCAGAAGAAGGTCCGTTCCTACCGTTCCTCGTTTCTGCGATAGTGAATGAACTCTCTGCTCAGATACAAGCCGTTCTAGATCGTGAACATGCGATAGCCAAGGCTCAGATGGCCGCTGGTCACAAGGATAGAGCACTTATCGCCCTGCGGCGGAGGAAATATCAGCAAAGCTTACTAGGGAAGACGGACGAGCAGCTGGAGAACTTGGAACAACTGGTGGGTATTTATCTTGCAGTGCCGAGGGCGACGTAGTACTGAGTGCGGTGTTTAGGTCTCTACCATCGAATTCTCTCTCGTCGAGGTTTCTGTGCTTCATGGATTGAAGCAAGGGAATGAGGTCCTGAAGGAGATTCATAAGGAGATGAACGTAGAGAGTGTAGAGAAGCTGCTGGAGGAGACGGCTGAAGCCCGTGAATACCAGAGGGTATGTCTGCTCTCACTTACGTTCATCCAGATGACTGATCCTTGTCCCCAGGAAATCGGAAAAATGCTGTCGAACAACTTGACGCTAGAAGACGAGGAAGCCGTTCAAAAAGAGTTACTGGCGCTCCAGCAAGATATCGTTCGTGGGCCTCTACTGCATTTCTTATTCTCTTCTGACCTTCCCTCAGACTGCAGAAGCTACAACAGAGCTCGAACTGCCCAACGTGCCCGCTGCTGAACCTGTGGCAAGAACTTCAGAAGGTGGACAAAAAGTCCCTTCTACTATATGCCTACGTCTTTTCTCATCGTGTTCTTCAGAGCCGGAACCAGCCCTTGTCAAGAAAGTGGCTATCGCTGGATGATGAATACCCCCACCAGTTGCGAGGAGTTGCTGTAATATTATAATACTGCCCAGACGCAACCTGGAATCTACCATCATCTACCATCCTTCAAAGTCTCCAAAGCCGGTTTTCCGTTTCTTCTTGCTGTCCTCTCCACCACCTCCTGGCACATTTAACGGTCGTTTCAGATTTAGGTATTTACCAACGCCTCCGGTCCCAGGGCCGCCAAAGTCGAGAGCGGAAGTGTTCGAGCCAACTTTGACTCCAAACCAGTTCACATCGTCCTTTTTTTCCTCTGTCAGTGCAGCACCGGGCTTATCGGCTTCCGCTCGCTTGGCCAGTTTGTTGGCAAGACGCTTCTTGTAATTCTCAAATGGATCTTGGTAACTGTGTCAAGACGTCAGTCAAAAGAGGTGAACATGTGGGTGTTAAGACAACGTACATAATAACCTCTGTTATTCGGACAGTCTTCGCTGGCCTTTCCGTTCCAGGCTTTATTGGTAGCTTCTCTAGCGTATCAAGAACCTCTTCGCCACCGACTAGCTTGCCAAACACTGTATGCTTCTTGTCGAGATGTGGCGCCGCTTTGAATGTGAAGTAAAATTGCGACCTGGGTATTGAATGTGTTGGAATAAGTGAAGTTTCAGGTAAGACTCGAGTCACAAACCCGTTCGTATTTGAGCCTTTATTCGCCATGGCGAGGATTCCACGACTATCATGCTTTGCAGCACCTTTAAGATCATGCTCATCACGGAAAGGGGTCCCCCAGTACGATTCGCCGCCAGATCCGGTACTCGTGGGGTCACCGGTTTGGATCTATGCCGTAGGTGAGTAGATGTCCACGGAGAGGTTTATATTCTGTACCATGAATCCTGGTACAAGTCG
This sequence comes from Cyclocybe aegerita, assembly GCA_902728275.1. Classification (NCBI taxonomy): domain Eukaryota; kingdom Fungi; phylum Basidiomycota; class Agaricomycetes; order Agaricales; family Hemipholiotaceae; genus Cyclocybe; species Cyclocybe aegerita. Next base: position 851,509 of record CACVBS010000028.1, read on the forward strand.
ATGGAAGAGACAATTATTGTACTTCCCAGCTCGAGCGAGCATTAAGAAATTATAACATGTTTTGGGCGCCTTGTTGTAACATTAATAACTGTGTCGAATTCTCAAGCCTATGATACCCACCTTTTCACAGTAAAGTTCCAAATTCAGACTTCCACCACCGAGGCTTGTGACCACCCGGACGTACGCCCGTCGTTTGCCAAGGTCTTTCTCTTTCCCCTTCCCTTTAAGCGGTTTTGAGATGTCTTCGAACATGAGCTCTTCCTACGTATAGCGTTGACTAATTCGGCAATTCTCTGTGTAAACAAGAGGATCACCCACTTCATCCCATAGCAGCTTGGAACTCGATGCTTGCGATGCATCCATGGACGTAGATGTCAACGAAGCTCCAGCCATACCACTCGAGTAAGGCGAAATATTCCCTGATCAAGTTTCAGCTAATGAAAATGGATGCAAAAGGTGGGATGTCACAAGGAACAGCCTCTTTCGCTTTCAATGCTGCAATTGGAGCTGCAGGGGCTGGCTTTGCATTCGCGGGTTCTGCCGCCTTCGTGGTCTTTGCCTCCGCTACTGCATTGGGAATGGAGGCGGGTGGCAGACCATGAGGATTCTGCAACGTGATAACTTCGGTCCTAATATTCGTTCAGAGTCTTGCAGAAGACAGTAAAGAAAGGCCACGCACTTCTTGAAGGGCACATCAGCAACTAGATCCTTCCCACCCTTGATACTCTCGGCCAGAAAGACGTTGCCAGTGGTTGCGATTGCGACAATGTGAGAGTGTTCGCTGAAGGGCTTGAAGGAAATGGGGTCGTGTATTTCACCGGAGGCCTCCTTTCTCGAGTAATGGAGGGTGATCAGGTCGGACGCTTGCAGCTGCTGCTTCGTTATGGGGTCGGTATTGTTGTGCTGCCTGTATTACCGAAAATGAATTGAGGTTGAAGGACGCGATGAATAGAGACGCACTTGAGCCACGGAATAATGTTGACAAGGTCGTAGACAGTGCCTGTGCCATCTGAATTTCTAGCGCAGACGGGGTGCGTGAATGGTTGGAAGGAAAGAGCACAGCAGTCGAACGGAGTCCTTGTTCCTGGATGTGGAGCTTCGGCTTTCCTAAAGCAAGAGTTAGCTGAAGGTTGCGCACAGGAAGAGATGACTTACGCCTTGTATCCCACCGAGGAAGAGTGCGAGCCATGCAGACCAGCGTGCTCGGCATGGGTGATGTACAGTTTGTTGGAGTTTCCGTGGCCCATGATCGTGGTTTGAAGCAAGCGCGTGTCGGTGTTTGTTTCCTAATCCTCCCTGTTTCTACCCCGTCATGCTCAGACGCGCTTCGCGTCACAACACCTACAGCCTCCTCGAGTTCCTGCTCCCAAATCCACTATGCAGAATACGACACCTATCAGAAACAGCCAACGCCGTCGCACCGACTCGCAAGGTCCCGGACCTCCAAATCCACACGAAACTTCGTGACCAGATCATGGGCCAGCCTCATAGCAGACGAATGCTCCCAGAGGCAACCAAGAATATGTTCAATACTCACTTGGGTCAGGTCGACAAGGCATTGAAGACATGGGACCTCCCTGCTGTATTGCAACACTGGGAGACATTCGAGGTGTACCGGAATTCGTTACCTGACGGAGAGGCATGCCGCTTGCCTGTTCAAACACTGAAGGAACTCCAGAAGGTCTTTATCCGGAGGTTTCCCCTCACTTGCAATAGTGAACAGTGGTCCGATGCCCTCATGGCGAAAGCGGAGGACTTTGTCGTCCATGCGGCCAAGCACGATTCGGCAGAGTCCTTGTATATGCTCCTGCTTCACTACATCGGACGTGGGGATACAGATGCTATTCTCAAGCTATACGACAGATATCTTCAAGCCATTGGTACCGACGCGACGGAACCGCAAGAAGACATTGGAACAAACGAGACCCTTGCCCTTCCGGACGATGAAGATCCTTACCTCGATGGATTTCGAATGCCCGTTGTGCTTTGCGCAATGACCGCCCACATCATGAACGATTCTTTCCAAATCGCAATGGAGACCTTGATGTCCTCGGGAGTGAAGATCCAGAAATTCCGCAAACAGGAGTTCTTGAAGCGTCTGAGGGACCCAGCACTCAGCCGGAAAGTCGAGAAATATATCAACCAGGCAACCATCGCGCGACTGGTGCAGCGACCTTCCTCACTTTCTAAACACATTCTCAATATTGCGCACCCTACAACAGTAAGGTCCCTGGAACGGCTATACAACGACGTCGTTGAAGGGATCTCTGGGTCCGATCCATACCTTGCTGCAAGCGCTTCCGCGTCCTCTGGCGGGCTTGTTCCAATGTCAGAAGTTGGATGGACGTCTTTCCAGACGGGTTTCATCAAGAGCGAAAGGATTGACCTAGCCGCCCGCATGTGGGACGATCTGGCACGGCTTGGAGTCACTCCCGGTGTTACAATGTGGACGGGCCTCCTGGACACCTATGCCGACCTCCGCGACTCTACCCAAGCCAGGGAGACCTGGAATATGATGTTGAGACAAGGGATTAAACCCGACGTTCTTTCCTACCGTGCCATCATAGCCGTTCATTTCGACGACAACAAGACGGAGGATGCCCTTGCCAAGTTCGAGGAGTATCGAGCTACCGTGGAGGGCGACGACGAACGGAGGTCAAGCGTTTACAACACGGTTCTGAGGGGTCTACTCCGCATTAACCGGATAGCGGACGCGGAAGCCTTACTTGTGGACATGGAGAAGAATGAACCTGCTCCCGACATCGTCTCGTATAACACCCTCCTCGGATACCACAGTCGCCAAATGGATTTCAAACAACTCTCTCAGGTTGTAGCGACGATGTCCTCGAAGAAGATCATGGGAGACGTCGTGACGTTCTCGACGATCTTGTCTGCACTATTGCTAGCAGGACGGAAGGACGCGACGGCGACGATCTTCAATCTCATGCAGAAGCAAGGGATCAAGCCCAGCGTCGCGACTTACACCTCCATTATCAACGACCAGATGAAGCAGCAGACAGAAGGTAGTCTGAACGCTGCACTCTCAATCCTTGACAAAATGGAACAGGACTCGGGAGTGAAACCGAATGAAGTCACGTACACCACGATTCTGTCGGGGCTTTCTCGGGGTCGATGGTTGTCGCGTGAACGGGCGGACCAAGTGAGGGATGAGCTTGTGGCGAGAATGAGGAAGCAAAGGCTCGCATTCAAACTACCGACGTATCACACCCTCATCCGCTCGGCACTGGACTCACCAGACCCAAAAGGACATTTGGACGCGCTGGGGCTCATTCAAGAGATGGAAGAGCAGGGGATTCCTCGAGTGAACGCTACATGGTATCTGTTATTTGCGGGGCTTATGAGACGGGAGGAGTGGAGTGTGGCGAGGATGATGGTGCGGAAGATGTCCCTGATAAACCGTCAGCCAAATCCCGCCGTGCTGAAGCTTGTGAGAGATATTAGACTACAGAAGAATGCTTGATCATTCATTCGTGCATACCTATATGATGTTTACTAAGTTGGACATCCCTCGCCTCAAGCTCTCTGTTCACCAAAGAAGAACGCCTTGCCTAGTCCAACACGCAAATACCGTGCATACGCTGTACTAGTTCGTCAGAAAAGGTCTCATGGGGTATGAGGAGGGAACCCACCAATATGGCTCCAACGTCTACCAAGCCATTTGCCGAAGAAAGGCAGTAAAACCACTGCGGCGAGCTGTTGCAGCTGCTGGAGGCTGTCTTCCCACTCTTCCTGGGCAAGGCGGTACTCCTCGTCGGAGTCGTACGACGAGGCAGCTGAGGAGATGTCGTCGACGGAGACGACGGAGGACGGCATTGGTGGTGGTCGGTGGCGAAGACGGGAAAGGCAAGACAGCGGCTGCCTGCTCACCTTTGATCGGCACGACCGCCGCCCAGCTTTTAGCTTTCCCGCTGTTTTTATGTACACAGATGCTCCACACTTGGCTGCAACACTCCCTTTCACTGCTTCACACCCACCACCATGGCGAATGAGTCCCCTCCTCCGCGGCGGAGGCTCGTTGGCGAGCCTCTTCTTTATGTTATGACGATATTCGTCAGTCTTGGTGTGTTTCTGGTCAGTCCGGTCCTCCTCTCCCCATCAACCTGTCATCTTACACGTTGTCATCGCGCACAGTTTGGCTATGACCAAGGGTAAGTACGGCCTTCGATCTGTTCGTCCCTCCGAAGCACTCTGACCTATGTTGATTACTGCTAGCGTCATGAGCGGGATCATCACAGGCCCCTACTTCCGAAAATACTTCGAGTATCCTGGGCCTATAGAAGTTGGGACAATGGTCGCTGTGCTAGAGATTGGCGCCTTCAGTACGTCGTGGGTGGTCAACAAACCGATCTCCATCGCTCAACACAAGTGAGACAGTCACCTCCGTCGCTGCTGGTCGCGTCGGAGATATCATCGGTCGTAAAGGGACTCTGTTTATGGGCGCCGTGATCTTCACGTTCGGTGGTGCTATCCAGACGTTCACCTTGGGATTCTGGAGTATGGTCGTTGGCAGAATCGTCAGTGGTTTTGGAGTCGGTCTCCTCTCGTGAGCCTTTGTTCAGACATTATTAGGGTTTTTTCTAACAGCAGGTCGGCGTAGAACAATCGTCCCGATTTACCAGAGCGAAATCTCACCTCCAAACCATGTCCGTGTTCGTTCTCTGGGTGGCCTCCGACCTACTTACGCTCGTCTAGCGCGGCGCACTGGCATGCATGGAATTCACTGGCAATATCATCGGCTATTCGTCTTCGGTGGTGCGTGCGGCGTGCCTTGTGTAGAAAAGTCAACACTTAACATCGTGCCACGCAGTGGACCGATTATTTTTGTTCGTTCATTGACAGTGATCTGTCCTGGCGAATACCACTGTTCATCCAATGTATGATTGGGTCTATCTTGGCCGGGGGTTCCCTCGTACTACCGGAGAGTCCTCGGTCAGTACCCTCACCACCTGCCTCGGGACACTGAGCCAATCATTTTATAGGTGGCTCATTGACACTGGCAAGGAAACTGAAGGCATGCAAGTCATCGCCGACCTCCATGGTGGTAATCCCAACAACCCCGTGGCCGTCGCCGAGTATGATGAGATCAAGGACAAAGTCCTCGAGGACGTCAGTCACGTAGTTGAGCTGACGTCAGGCTTTTAATCTTATCTTCTTGAACAGCGCGCTTCCGGCGAAGAAAGGTCGTACCAGGTAATGTGGCGGAAGTATAAGCGGCGTGTTTTGTTGGCGATGTCTTCGCAAGCCTTCGCACAGCTGGTGCGTCGTTCTCTCTCGAATTTTCTGCTCCGAGGCTAATGATGTATGGAAAGAATGGGATTAATGGTATTGTATTCTTACTTGCCTTCCCAATACGACTTCTGATAGCTTGATGCTTAGTTATCTCGTACTACGCACGTAAGCGTCTAGGCTCATTTGGCGACCTATAGCTAACTCTTTTTCTTCTCGCATAGCTCGTGTTTTTGAACGTAAGGCTTCATACAGCCTTCATGAAACATGCTCTAAAAGTCTCATCTAGAGGCTGGCTGGATTGGCCGACAGGCCATCCTTATGACCGGCATCAATTCTATTATCTATGTTTTGAGCACTCTTCCCCCGTAAGCCCTTGTTTGCAGTCTTTAAGCTTTTACCTTACCCCTTCACAGGTGGTACCTTGTTGATCGGTGGGGACGTCGGGCAATTTTGCTCTCGGGCGCAGTTATTGTAAGTGACATCACCGAGTTCGACCTTCTGAAAGAACTGACGAAGTGCCTTGTAGATGGCCGCCTCGTTGGTCGCCACGGGCTGGTGGATGTACATCGACGTTCCACAAACACCTAACGCAGTGGTGCTGTGCGTCATCATCTTTAACGCTGCCTTTGGTTACAGGTACGTATACACGACTCGCTCGAATGAAGTCCGGTGTTGATGAGGTGATCGGTTCGCTAGCTGGGGCCCTATTCCGTGGCTGTATCCTCCCGAAGTAGGCGCGCGTTTTCGTGATGGAAGAGGTGGTCAATTGACGCGTTTTATAGATCATGCCGCTCAACTTCCGGGCAAAGGGTGTCTCCCTCTCAACTGCGACGAACTGGGCATTCAACTGGATTGTCGGCGAGTCGACGCCTTACCTACAAGAGAGGATCGAATGGCGGCTATACCCAATGCACGGGTTCTTCTGTATCTGCAGCTTCGTGCTCGTGTACTTTTGTGAGTTCATGGTCCCTTTAATTTTCCAACAGCCGGTTCTGACAACGTGGTAGTGTACCCCGAAACGAAAGGCGTGCCTTTGGAAGAGATGGACGCGGTCTTCGGCGAAGGTACGAAGAGCTCGCACCGCTGTAAAAGCATCACCTTCGCTAACTGATTACCTTTTTTCATTTCTCAGAGGCGCGCGAAGAGCAGCTGGACAACGAATCGGAGACGACATCCCTGGTGCAAGGAGCTCAAGCCGACCCCGAGCGATTGCGGACGTCCCGGACTGGCTTTGAGGATACAGGTAACGAGAGACGGCCGAGCTGGCTCTCTCGTCTGTTTGCTAGAAATCGCAGCCGTTCGGACTACGAGCCAATCAGCCATGACGATCATTAGAACAAGCATGTTGCATTTTGCTGTCGTACATCGTCTACATGTATTCCTACAAACCTACTCAAGCATCATACCTACACAATCCACTGGCTCGTCTGACCCAAAAATAAAGAATTGGTGTTAGCCTGGTACGGGAAACTTTTCATCTGGAGCTCATAAACTTGAAAGGAAATTTGCGTCAAAGCGCCACGTGATGCGGATATGAAATTTCTGTTTCCTTCCTTCACGCACTTTACGCGTCAGAGCGTCTGTCGTCGCGCATGGCGTGCTGCTGGACAGGCGCGATGGATGAGCAACAGCTACGAAGCCCAGTCCGAGGCGCTCAGAGTCATGAAGCACACTAGGCCGGCTGAACATCGGCGACCAACTCGCCAGCCCAATGCCTCGTTCCGGACGCTGGGGTTCGACCCCCAGTTTATGAAGGCACTGCAGACTGCCTTCCCAAACGTGAAACGACCGACTGCGGTGCAGGAGAAGCTAATACTGGAGATACTAGGGGGAAGGGATATTCTATTGAAGGATGATACAGGGTCTGGAAAGTACGTCCCTCTCGCAACTCACTCGCAATTTGGTTGCGTCCGTCCGGGGTGTGTGTACTGACGGAGCTGCTGTCTGCTGCTGTTCTAGGACGTTTGGGCTGGTGCTTGGGCTCCTGAACAAGCCACGCATGGTCATGCATGAGTACTCGGATGAGGGGAAAGCGGTGGGCTCGAAACGCGTCGTAACTACGCTGTTCATCGTGCCGCACCGCGACTTGGCGTTTCAGCTGCTGCATTGGATCGAGCGGCTGACGAGCGCGCTGGCACCGCGTCCCCCGCTCGCGTCGATCGCGCAGGTGCTCGTCCGCGGAGGCAGCAAGTCACACGAGCTGCTCGTGGCGGAGATTAGGGAGAGGGCGCCGCATATCCTCATTTGCACGCCCCAGGCGCTGATGGAGGTGTACAAGACGGACGCGGAGGTGCTCCAGCTGTCGACACTGAGCGCGGTGGTGGTGGATGAGGTGGACTATCTCGTGGAGACGGTCGCGAGAAAGGACCCGAAGAAGTCGTATCTGAAGGCGTTCGAGAAAGCGAGGAGAAAAGTGGAGCTGCACCCCGGGCAGACGCGCGAGATTCTCGACATCATCTACGCGCAACGAAAGGCGCTGTCAGAGAATCCGTATATTCCTGAAGAAGACGAGGAAAATGAGCACCATTCGGTGGGAGAGTGGCGGAACGCGGCCGAAGAGGAGGCTAGGATCCCGCAGCTCATTTTGTCGAGCGCGACCCTGCGAGTCGGGCTGAAGAATTATCTATTCGAGGAGAGCAAGTGGGTGAACAGCCATAACCTAGTGAAGATATTTGCGGAGAAGGGCTCGGGGCCTCGGGAAGCTGGGAGTACGCCGGTGAAGGGCGGAAGGGGGAACATTTTGCACTCGATTTTGGTTGTCTCGGCGGATGGTGTGCGGAACGTGGAGGGAGCAGTGGCGTCGGCGCCGTTTCCGCAAGAGGAAAGGCAAGTTTTTGAGGAGGTAGAAGAAGAGGCAGTTTCGGCGGAGGAGTACTACAACGAGAGTATGTGCCCGATAGGCTTTCTTGGCGCGACTGCTGACGCGGGGACTTGAGCAGAATATGACAGGACAGAGTCGCCGTTTGATCCCGTCGCACTGGAAGCTGTCGCAGCGGGATTCGCGCTTGACGTGCCGTCGGCCGCGCTTCTGGTCGTTCCCTCCTCTGCCCCGGTCCAGCGCGCGGTCTACGAGCTCCGGCGGCTCGGGGTGAATGCGCACGGGCTGGATCTGCTGGCCGAAGAGCGGGGGCGGGCGTATCTGAACCACGGCGGGGACGGGGTGGTGCGGGCGAACCCCGTGCTGCTTGTGGCGACGCTTGCGACGACACGCGGGCTGGATCTGCCCGAACTGACACATGTTTTTGTGTTGGGGCTGCCTTGTGGGCCAAGCGTGAACGGGCGGGCGGTGGACGCGTACATGCACATCGCGGGCCGGGTCGGGCGGTTCGGACGGCGGGGGCGGGTTGTGTCTGTCGTGGCGGAGGCAGAGCGGGCCAAGGCGGTTCGGATCGTTGAGTCGGTAGAGGACAGTGATGAGTCGATTGGTCTCACTCAGGGTCTGATCCCGATGCTGACAGGTGGCAGGATAGCCCGAAATGGCCAAATACAGTCCCTCGCGCGCTCCCGCCCCCAGCGCATCAACACCAGAAGAGTTGAGCATCGGGAGGACCCAGAACACCCCGGAATAAGATATTTGCTGTATAATCGCCGTTCGATGACTACGATGCAGTTGCGGGTGACACGGGCTGCGGGCCGCAAACGGTGAGCAGGCGTGAGAATCTCTCTGATCTCCCTCGAGATTTCGTCTAATTTATGTCGTATAGCTAGCCACACCAACCAACTTTCCGGCAAACTATAATAAATGGATAGAAGTGTACATAATAAACTTATTTGTGAGAAAAGATAATGCAGCGTTCAATAGTGTGGTGCGCTACAATCCAAATCCGACGACGAGCGCTTGATTAGTGGCTGTGCGAGTCGTCGCCAGCTCCTCCGAGAGCGATTTGTCTACCTAGCTCGGAGTGGAAAGATAAAAGAGGCCACGTAGATCTAAATACATTAACAAGTACCCTATAGATACCATAATGGACACGTGGATCATAGAGAGGGAAAGTCAGTTCGTCTGAAATATATCTCAGTCGGGAGGTGAGCGCTTGAGCCAGCAACGGCGGCTACCATCCGATCCTGGTCAAACCCGTGGGCGCTGTATCCTGGGTGTAGATATTAAAGCTTTATACAATAAAATAAATTGTTGTCTTCTTAAGCGTCAACTGAGTAAAGTAGTATTTTTCGAGTCTCAGGCAGTTTGCGGAATGCGAACCTCAGTGCGAAGCAAGTGAGGATGCGCATCTAATGCGGGCCTCCTATTTAAGGACCTTTCATATTCCGTCTAGTTCACATTGTAGGGCACAAAACACAAGTCGCATTTTAATCAACAGTACTAAACCGATACACATGTACACAGTAAACATAAATATAGAGAAAATAGATCCACGCATCGATAGCATGCTGAAGACGAAATCCGACAGCGAGCGCTTAATCGGTCCTTTGTAAACCATCATTTGCCTGTTCGAGAATGAATCTCATATTTAATGAAAGACTTAATTGCTGCCAACGCTGGGAAGAATCACACCTTACTCCAAACATATTCAATCCTCCGATGCCTTCTATAGCCCGGTGACGAGCCGGCTCCCCTCTGACTCTGTAAAACCTGCAAGAACATTTTTTATCACCTCGTCACTGTGTTTCGGGACTCTATACTGCATATGGTGTCCAACCGCTTCCACCGTGTCATACAGGTCATGGCAGCAGATAGATGGGCCTGCCTACCCTCCGTCAGCATGCGCAGCCAGCCCATGACAAGCACCACCCGTTTTCACGGCAACCGATGCGCTCGGCATGCCTCCCTTTCCTCCTCAAGAAATTCCTCCTCTCCCAACATTGACATTCATATCGCGTGTCCTCCCTAATCCCCCACTCATTCATTCTTGCTTGAATAGTTTCTGTAGTGTAGATAATCTACTGATCAAAAATTTGCGGGCAATAACATGGTTTGCATCTCGTATTCACCCTCTGCTGTCCTCACCTTGAGGCTCGTGGGTGCCGTTGCGTCGTCACCCGAACTCTTTGTCACTCTTCTACACTAGCCCTTGTTAAGCGCCCGCATTTCGTAGCGCTTCGCATCTTGTATCATACTACCGTTCCGTAACTTCGAGTCATGCGCTTGGCACTTGTTTAGAGGCGCACAAGTCCAGCCACCGACGCGACGCGTACAGGCAAGAGCCGGCAAGAAGCTCTTATTTTTAGTGTACATATCTAGCCCACGCGGCGCCAAGTCAAAACCCGCAGCTAACGCGCTGATGGGCTTCCTGGGGTCTGCGATGAGCCTCGTGTCATACCTGTCCCGCCTGCCATCCATTTTCGGCATGATCCCCGGAATGTTCAGGGAGATCAGACCCTGAGTGAGACCAATCGACTACGCACTCGGTAGAGGAGTTGCCTGTGCGGTTTGAGCAGTTCAATTAACCGATTTGGGCATGCGGAGGCATTTCTCGATAAGGAAGGAGTGCGTCACAGAAGCGCGTGCTCTCGGCTCTTGCCGCGGCTGACCATGTCTTTCTGACCGTTCCTCCCGCAAACTTGCAAGGAGCACCCATGTTCGTCCCCCTCCTCGTCCTCCTCATCCACGCCCTGGCCCAAGTGCAGGGCCAGTCCACAGACTCGTCCGTCGCCCAGCCATCGACCACATCCTCTGGACCACCAGTCTCCCTCTCTCTCACAACTGGCTCAGTCACCCTCACCATCCCCACTACTCGCTCCAATCAACCAACCCAAGTCGTCACCGTCGTCCCAGCCGTATTCAATGTCACCTACACCCTCACGCCTTTACCAACATCGTCGGACACGGCGCCCTCCCAGACCGCGTCGGAGACACCCACTCCAACTCCGGATCCTTTCGTTCTCGTGCGTACTCTTCCCTACGCGCCCTGTGATCACACGCCCTACTCCTTCTCTAGGAAACCAAAGTCGACCCTGCCTTTGGCGTACTGGGCGTCATTCTAATTCTCACTGGCCTTCCCTCCGCTTTCTGGGGCCACAAGAACAGATGGTTCGTCTTCTCCTGCCCGCGTACCACAATCTTCGCTCACTCTCCTCGCAGGACCTCGTTCTTTCTAATTGGATTCTATACTCTGTCTCTAGTATGTTTCGTTTTAATCCTTAAATTCGGTATTCTCCCCGCCATCAACCCTCCGAGTCGTACCCTCCGCGGCATGTTCGTCCTCTCCTGCACCGTCGCTGGTTTCATCGGCGGCGCCATCGCCATATTCTTCTGGAAGGGCACTCGCTATGGTCTCGGCTTCTGGGGTGGCTTCGCCCTCTCCCTCTTCATCCAGTGCCTCCATAACGGTGGCCTCATCAAGAACATCGGCTACAGGTGGATCTTCTTCATCGGTGAGCCTGACAAGCTTCCCCATCCAATCGTCACACCACCCTCATGCCCGTTCCCAGGTTGTGGCGTTGTTGGCTTCACACTCTCTACTATCCCAAAGGTGATTGTCATTCTTCGATCCAATCATACTCTACCTCATATGACTCTATCTTACCAGATTCACTATCACGTTCTTCTCATCTCCACGGCATTCGTTGGAGCCACCTCGTTTATGCTAGGTGTCGATTGCTTCACTACCGCTGGCTTGAAAGAGGTAGTTATTTACCCCACCCTCTTCGCTTCTCGCTCGTTCTAATATGTCACCAGTTTTACATCTGGAATCTAGGCTTCCCAGCACTGTTCCCGAAATTCGTCAACAACGGCATTCAATTCCCGGTCTCCCAAACCATGCAGATCGAACTCGGCTTGATGGGGGCAATAGCTTTGATGGGCATCGCCGTACAGCTCCGCATCCTCAAGGTCCTGCAAAGGAAGATGCAAGAAATAGCCGAGGAGTCGAAGAAGCGGGATGAAGAAGCCGAGCTTCAAGCGTCCGATAGGGTGAAGGACCTCAGCGAGGAGCGCGACGCTTGGGAAAAGGACCACCCAGCCCTCACCAAGCATGGCCGGAATGACAGCAGCCTTTCCTCAATGCCACTCATGAAGGATCGCGAAGGCACCCCGTCACCCGACGTTGGTCGTACGCGCCATATTTCCGTCTTATCAGAGTTCAAGCCTGCACCCCCGTCAGAGGAAGACCTGAAGCGAGCGACACGAATGAATCAAACACCTGGAGCTCTACCTGCACTTGACCTCGGCCTGGCTATCCAGGAAGACGTCCCGTCGTCATTCATTGCCAAGAATGTCGAAGTCACAGCCGCCGACGTGGAAGAGTACAAACGCAAAGAGACCATCCTTGCAGAGATTCAGAATCTCAGACGTTCCATTGAGGTTCTCAAGTCCGAGACGCCAGTCCCGTCATCGTCGGAGCAGTCTCGTAGGCCCTCGCTTACGTCGAGACGTACGACCAGCCTGGACGTTCAAGGTGTTCTTCTGCCTCCTGCCCACGCTCGGCCACCACGGGAAACTGATCCCCGCGCACGCGTGCATTCCATGGAACTGTCTACCTTGACAAGAGATGCCAAAGAACCCATCTCACGCCCTACTAGTGCCCCGCTGAAGGATGATTGGGATGCCTATATTCAGGAGCGTAAACTGCTGCAGCCACCAGCTGGAGTCTCGCCTCCTATCGCGACGACTTCTGCCGCCACTCATCGCGCACCCGTATCCCCAGCAGTCCAAGAAGCACTGGAGCGTCGAAAACGCAGAGAAAGCGCCATGCATCTGACGGCAAGCAGCGATTCCTCGGAAGACATTCCGCTTGCCCGCGTTGTTCAGCAGAAACCTAATCCAGCACCAGTCACGATACTACCTCCTCGGCGGTCATCCGGACACATTGTGGCGCCAGTACCCCAAGTAGCGGCGGCGACAAGGACACGTACTTTCGAAGAGCTTAACGAACGGCACAGGGAGAAAATCAGAGACCTGCAGGCACCACTGACCCAGGCTGAGAAGGAGCATGCAGAGCTCGAAGCAGCACGACAACGCTGGGAGCGCTCGAAAGCTCTGGAGAGGGAAGTCGTCACCCAACGACTGGCTGAAAAAGCTGCGGCACTGGAAAAGAGGCAAAAAGCAGCAAGCCCAGAGGGAGAGCGACGGCAATCGTCGGGGCACGACCCACGCTCAAGCCGCCATCGACACTCGCGGTCTTTGAGTGCCGACAAGCTGAGGGATCACGGCATGTCGTCAAAGAAGAAGTCGATGCTGAAAGTGGAAGACTGGCAACGATATCAGCAGGATGCCGAGATTAATGGCGGAGGATCGAGCTCGAGGCGGGATTCGCGGCACCCAACAACGCAGGGCGTGCCGTTCCCGAACGAGATGGGGCGGAGGAAGAGCAAGGACTTTCTGAGCTGATTGAGAGGAGTACACACGGACGCATCTTGGACGATTTCATTGGACTGAATGTACATAGGCATGGATCAAATATGGAACAGTCATCAGATCAGGTGACGGGTTTGGTGACAGCGTGGGAAGGTGTGACGCGTGCACAGACAAAACTCTCACGACTGGGGGAGTTTGCGAATTCCCACCCACGTCCTGCTCTCACGCCTGTAAGTAATGGCGCAGACGACGGGCTCAGCTCATCCCTTCTTCCTCGACCACCATCTCCACATGCCCACCGACGACGAGCCTCCCCGCACCGACGACAAGAACGACGCCAAGGACTCCCCACAGGCAATTCCATTTCCTTCGTAAAATTTCTGCGCTCACCAGTCCGCGACACGCCCAACAGGTACACACCGACCACACCAACGCCTCCGCCAAGTCCCCCCACACCTCCTCCTCGTCCAGCGCTTCCACCCCCAATATCCCCACCGCAGGCCCGACAGCATCCCTCCAGTCAATCCTCACAGCATCCAAGCCAGACACAAGGAACGGCCAAGCGCCGTGGCCGCCCCATGTTGCAGACCATCCGGCGCCCGTGGGGGCTATCGCACAGGTGAGTGCGGTCCGGTTGTGGCTTCTCTTTCAGGTATTCACATCTTCCGCAGCAGCCGTCGTCGAGCAAGCGCAAGCTGGAGGATGCCGAGTCTGATGACCCGCACACCAAAATACGGCGCATCGTCCGCGACCACGTCCTCCAGGACCCATCGCGCGTCATGCCGATGACCACCGTTATTTGCCTCCACGCCGCGGTCGCTCAGAAGTCGTATGGCAGTGAAAAGCGCTTCCTATGCCCGCCTCCAGTCGTCCATATTGAGGGCCCCGTATGGCATATGCGCACGCAGCAGCTTGCGATGGCTGTCGTGTCGGAGAGTGGAGACAGGTCCTTTGAACAGAAAGCACCTTTAGATAACAATATGACGGCGAGCTTCAAGTTCTTGCACGTCACTGGCACCGCGAAGGCGAAGAGCTTCCAGCTTTCCCTTGATATCGCAGAGCCTCCTCCTCCTGCCCTAACTCCCGAAGGCGGAGAACCACCTAGCGGCAGAGTGTGGGCCTCTTTTGATTCCGCCCCTGTTACGATTATCTCTAAGCCATCCAAGAAAACCGCGAAGACGCGTAACATCTCGTCATGCATCCTTGCAGGCGGCCCGGTGTCTCTTTTCAACCGCATCAACTCGCAGACTGTGCGAACCAAGTACATGACGATCGACCATGCTCAGCTTTGCGCGAGCAATGTCGCGTGGTCGGCGTTCAATGTCAATGTTGTCCGCAGACCAGGTCCAGGGGCTGGCTCCACCGTCGGTACGTGTCATGTGATGAGAGTTTGATAGGACGTTTTAATCACGTTTTCTCGTTTAACAGTGACTGGACCCCAGCCAGTGACTTATGGATGTGAGATCGTCTTGTCGGACACGCACTCTGGCATTTCAACGTCACCCCTCGTGATACGCAAGGTTGACAAGGGCAAAGTCACCCACGATGAAGGGGGTCCTGTCAGCCAGATGCAGAAAATAGCTCTGCAACGCGTCAATCCTGATGGTTCTAGACATTACCTGTCAGCTGCGGGCCCTATGCCAGGAACTCCTGGCGTCGTAGCGCCGCCTGCCCCAGGAATGTCTTCCCAAGCTGGAACCCATCCTCTGCTTTTCCAGTCGCCACGCGTTCGCGAAGAGATCAAAGACGGGTTCCGCATTGTTTGTGATGAAGTTGATGACTATCTATGTTGGACCATTGTCGGAATCTGTGCGTTTTCACCGTCCACCTCCCATTTATCTTGCTGAGCTAACTTTGATTGCGTAGCCAAATTCCAGTACACCTTTTTTGATGCCTTTGGCCAAAATAACAATATACCAGAGCTACCCATTACCCCCTTCCCTACGTTGTTTACAGCGCCAGTGTATCGACCTGCCAACAATACTGTCGAGCTGACAGTGTCCAATTTCTTCTATGATCACCCTACCACAAGGCAACAAACGCCTCTTGATGTCTATCTTGGCAATCTTGGTCCCCTTCGTCTCCGAGTCTATCAAGCTGCCCCGCCTGGCCCATTGACAAATATAAGCCCGTTCATGGCTAGTGCTCCGGGCGGTCAAGTCATGGATGGCCGCGAAGCAGCCCCTGGGTCGCCTAATCCTCAAAGATATATCCCGTCACCCTTGCACACCATCGTCATCGTTGAGATGCCACCCCTGGCTGACGTCGTCAAAGCCCTCGAGGATGATGCCCTTCCCACCCCCATCAACCCGCCCGACGGCAAGGGACAAGCGTCGGAAGCCTCAACATCAGAGGGAACATCAGAGACCCCAGGCCCACCACCCGCACCTTCTATGGCTTCCATCGCTGGACGAAGTCTTCCTCTATTATTTATTCGCGCCTCCGATGGAGTTGGGTATCATTCTGGACGTACTATAGCTTGTGAGAACGTTTTCCAGGGGATGGATTTGGGAGGTATTGCGGCCAATCAGGCGAATGGATCGGCTGGCAATATCGATACGGGTTGGATTGCAGCTGCCCAGGCGGCGGCTGTCGCCGACGGCGGGATGCATGGGTGGACGCTAAGAGTCATGTAACAGTTTCGACGATATCTTTTTGTTCCTTCTCTATATTTCAGCTGATGTTAATCTGTACTTGTGGCTGTTGTCGACCTGCTTTGAATCGAACGAAAATCTCTCGCGCTAATTTTGAAAATAACAAAGATGTATTTGAAGATCCTAGACAACGGAGCGAATGCACAAGCAAGTGGGAAAGAGGTATGTGTGAAACTAGTCTTGTCTGCGTTTGAGGATTGCGGAGACCTCGTCACGATCCATCTCCGACACCCCTACCAACTCCGTAATCACGTCCTCCCACTCCGAATCGCTCTGTGATCCAAAGGTAACCCTGACCACCTTATCCCAGGCCTCACTGTCTAATCCTACCAACCTTCCAGCTTCAAGGACTTTGTTCCAAGGAGCCTGGACCCGTTGCCTGCCACCTCCCAATGCACCTTCCACCGCGGCATAACACGACTCGACCCAGAGTTCACATTCTGAAGAAGTGGCCTTCCCTTCTTGTAGTGAGAAGTGACCTCGATATAGAATCTGGTGGTGCAGGACATGTTCCGCCAATCGTTTGGCAATGCGGCGGTAGAGCACTGTGAAAATGGTGCCCGGCAAGGTCGTTCGAAGGAAGGTGAGGTGAGAAGAAAGTAGCCCGATGGCCACAAGCAGGGTCTGTGGCAATCCAAACTCTGACACTGGCTCGTCCGCGGACCTAGGGTGTTTGTCAGTCAAGTTGACGGGTGAAGTGACTAGCATCGTACTCACGAGGATGCAGCCGCCCGGTGGGCTCGCAAGCCTGCCTCAACTTCGCTGCAGACCAGCTGCACGATCATGTCTTCAGCTCTAACCGTTAGGTCGTGGTATCGTGATAGCATTTCTTTGAAAATTGTCTCTCGAGGTCCAGCTGCATCAAGGTCCGTGACATAGGGTAACAAGGGCGTCTTCTTCGCCCAATTTTGAAGGGTATCATCCGTGAAAAACTCCGACCACAGTTGGAGGAAGAACTAGGAGGAAGATTAGAAGGGCAGCCAAGATCGTGCTTATGATGGACCGACCAAGTCATCACCCCATGTCTCCAAGCATGATTCAATGTATCCGGCAGTGAGCAACGCTTTACAGAGACTGTTCGCTCCAGCAGTCCCGCTAGTACGATTCCTAGGGTCGTCAGGGGATGCTATGGCTTCCCTTCCACTAAAACCGAGAGCCCCAGGTACGGCACGCACGAACGCAGAGGAAAGAGTCTCAAACGCCACTAATGACGAAGAGATCCTGCTCTGATAAGACTCCAACAGGGGTAGTTGGACCATGATGAGGAAATGTGCCTTGTGAATTGCGCGAGGAAGAAGCGAATAGCGATCTGCTGACCTTAAGAAGACGATTTCTCGCAAAGTGAAGATGAACATACCTGTCACCTGCTCCACTAACGACTTGATTCTTCTCGATGAGACTGTTGGCCGTAGAATTTGCAGGTGGCTATCGTTGTCGATTTCTTCTGAGATGAGCCACGCGTCCGGAGCGTTAATCATGTCATTGTACTGGTCTTCTACGACTGAAAGGGATTTTCAACACGCAGGAAACGAGCATTGCAACAAGATGGACCTACATTGCTTTTCGCCTTCGAGCCAAGTCTCAAACCAATCGGCGTTCCCGAGAATGACGTCGCTAATTCCCTCCCATTTCACTTCGTTTTCTTGGTTGGCAACAGCAGAAGTCCCTTCTAGTGTGAAACCTTCCTCTCGCATGGCAGAGTCGAAGGCCAGCGCCTCATAAATGGTGTGCGCGAACAGGGACGGATGGTCCAATAGAACCGGCACTGTCTTTCTGAGTTTACGAGACAGTAAAGGGAACAGAAGGAGAGTGAATTCTTTCTGTGCAAATAGATGTCAGAAATTCAATGTAGAAGTTGAGAGAAAGAAGTCACCGACCCATGCTGAAAAACGTTTGTATTCAGTTTTGTCGAGCAAACGCTGCACGATATTGTTCATAAATAGGGCGTGCTCGTGACTGACATTTTGAATGTGTGTAAGATACCATTCGGGCTGTGATAGTTCGTTAGTCAATCAGCAACGCAGAAGTCTAATCAGCCCACCTTCTCGAGCTTGTTCGTTTGCCGTGAACCTTCAAAGTGATACTTGAAGCGCAATGAAATAGGCTGGATGAGTGCTTGGAGGGGATAGAGGCCATCTTTTTCACTCGAAGACGAGTTGGCGTTTATATCTTTGCCCCTACGAAATGTCAATACAACCACAGGTGATGATATTATGAACTTGCATGCTTTGGAGTCTAAGCAACTTAAGGAAAGCAGATTCAAATGCCCGTCGATCCTGTTCTGAATATGTTGGGTAGTTGACTGGGGCTGGCCACCCTAGTTTCTCTGCAGCTTCTACAAGGCCACTGTTGTCTATTAGTATAGGAAGAAATCAAAGGAATCAGACTGGCTGACCTGAATAGAACGCCCTTGATACCGGCCCACGTCCTATCCCGGAGACCTTCGAGAAATACTACCAAATTCAGGCGTTGCTTTGGTTCATCTTCCAATGTCGAGAAAGTGTCTGCTACTTGGAAGACATAGGATTGCAGCGCCTTGAACGGTTTCATGGACTCTGTCGACAAAATCGTCGACTTTCGGATCGAGTCGACTGCGTCTTCACTGCAGGAACATTACCGACGAGGCCTCTCATGAGAACAGGCCTTACTGACCTGAGCTTGAGTGTGTGTTCAACGACCTGAACGTATTCCCTGACTGATACGAGCTCCTTCAAATTCCGATGGAGCGTCTCTAAGTCCTCCAATAATAAGGGCTCCCTATCATCGTTGTATTCCAGAGATACCAATTCTTTAGTCAAATCTGAAAGTTGATCGTTCAAAGAATGACGCAGGAGTGACAATTGTTGTGCTTCGTCTAGATGATTTCGGACGGCGTGGCGGGTCTGGTCAAGGACTTTATTGACGTGAGTCTGAGATGTGGATAGCTAAACTACCAGGGTTCACTAAGAATGAGAGGAGATACAGAGCCAAATTCGCGCACCGTGCTGGCCAACTCATCCCTTCGCTGCTGGAACTGCAATACTAAGCTGTCAAGATCATGGAGGTCGTCCACGGAATGAAAGCGGGAGTTGATTGCGTCCTTTGCTCTCGTGTGCGATTCCGCAGAAGAAGGCGGTTTGAGCAAGGTTGCGATCTGTGCCGAAGACATGAATAGCGGAAGCGGAAGAGCTCAAGCCAGGCACGTTATCGCGCGTGATACTGACGCGCTCCCTCAGCCTCCCACGGGACCTGCACCGCCTTTTATCAATGCTAATTTCTGCGTCATCAGGCACTGTCTTCTCTATGTATTCCATCTTTACCTACTACTCCAGGTTCCTTATGATATTCACAATGGTGGTGTATAATTGCGCCATCCCAAGCATGCTGGGTCCATAAGCTCTTTCCATAAATAAGCCTCAGCACTTGCATTTAAAGGGCAAACATCTACCATATGATTATCTCCCCGGTCTACCATCGCCTCTTCCCATGTCAGCTCACCAAGACTTCATCCCAGGAAACGAGCTCTATGTCTCGACTTTCGATAAGGGCCATTTGCCTCTTCCCCCATCGAAGAAGGTTGCGGTTGGTATGTGCGGCCTGTAATTCAAATGAGTGACAGTCCCAATCCCTCCTCATTCTGCCAGTTACATGCATGGATGCCCGTATTGAGTAAATGGTGCTCTTCCCGATGCTTCCGTTTCGTGTTGACAGTTCTATTTAGGCCAGCAACTCAACTGGGCATAAACCTTGGAGAAGCCCATGTTATTCGCAATGCCGGTGGTTCTGCGTGCGTACGGTCCGCCGTCGTCCCTTCCACATTTTTTCAATATTTACATAGCAAAGAGGCCCTCAGAAGCGTTGTCATCTCTCAGCGGCTGCTTGGTACCAGAGAGGTTGCCGTGTTCCATCACACAGACTGCGGAATGCTCACTTTCACAAACGAGCAACTCCATGATAAGGTCAAGGCAGAGGCACCGGGTAATGCAGCTGTCGCAGCAGCTGTTGACGCCATCGATTTCCTCCCTTTCTCGCAGCTGGAAGAGAGCGTGAAAGAGGATGTCAAATTCTTGAAGGAGAATCCTCTTCTTCTAGAGGGGACAAATCTCACAGGATGGGTCTACGACGTCACTACAGGCAAAGTATGCAACATCCTTTCAGTCGTGTGCTTTCGATGGGTCTCATTATCATTATTCTAGGTTCAACGCGTCGTTTGATTGTTTCTAGCAGTGTTCTGGCAGGCCCCGGGAAGCTCCCGATGGGGTCTGTCCGTCGAAAACCCCAAAATTTGGCCTCAAATCCGCAAACTTTTTCGTCTCAAATCCGCTATTTCGTACAAGGTTGTCACGCTCCCACGCGTGATTTATGTGACCATGCGCCGAAAGCGTGACACTCCTCCGAGTATCCGTATTCCAGACTTGTCCTGAACGATACAGTCTATAAACGGTCATTTGGACGCCGAAAAGATGAATTTTAAATATCTTATGAAGGGCGCAATGTCTCGGTTTGAAACTTGGCATACACACTCTCACTACACTTTTCAGTGCCTGTGCACGTTATTAAGTTTATCTAACGACATATGAAGCCTCCGCTGGCAAATTACAGGTGTACAAACCACCAATCAAAGGAAATTCGGACTCCGCTCGAAATCACCCATTTTCATGTCCTCAATTGCGGGGTCAAAACACCTCTATGTCTATCTAAATTTTGCATTAATCTTGAGTTCATAAGCACCGGTTTATGAGAATATTATTTAGGTCATGAAAAGCGAAAGGGAGGTGGAGATATCTGGATGCTAAAAGTGTCCAAACGACCGATCATGTACAATTGACCGTTTATAGACTGTACCAAAACCGAAAAATCTATGTGATCGATCACCGACAGGGTGTGGTCTGGGCCAAAGTGGGCCTCAAATCCGCTAAATGTGGACAGGGATATTGAGAAAATATCTCGCGAGGGCCTCAAATCCGCTATAAACAGACAAGGATTTCGCACATTTTCGCCTCTCAAATCCGCTAACTCTGGACAGACCCTATCGGGAGCTTCCCGGGGCCTGTTCTGGCAGAGTCAATGTGACAACACTCTGTATTTTATCCTAAATCGTAATACACATCACCTTACTCCGTAGGACGTTTTCGTCTGATTAAGAAACTATACGTAGCCACGATGAATCATGGCAGTACTTAGGCTCAACTTCCACCTATATAGACTTGCACTTGCGATTGAGTCATTCTGCGTGACATCATAAAGCTGTGCTTATGTCATACAAAATCAGGAAGCATTCACGATCACGCCCGTCTTGTTATCTTCTTGAGCAGTGTCGCGAAACTATTTCTTGCACTGGGCTGGGGGAGCATGCCATATGGATGAACTCGTTCACCATTGCCTTCGCGAGCTTGCTTTCGACGGAGATCTTGGTAAGAATAGCTCGCTAAGCAGGGGAGTCGCCACTTATTCCCAACTTCAGGCTCAGATGTGTCTCGACTAAAGGATTTCATCGCTGCCTTTTATGCCCATGCAAACGCCTCGCATACGCAGACTCTTGACGACGCGTTTTATTCCTTTATCTGGTCGATAGTTGTCCAACAGCCCACAGTCTTGGTTGGTCTAGTTCCGGAAGGTATAACATCGGAGGTTTGGGTTGCGCCTCAGGTTAGCGCAAAACGGAAGGCGAAGGCAAGGGGAGAAGACCACGTCGAAACAAACCCTCCAAAATTGGACCCCATTCCAGACTCGAAAAAGGCACCTCTCGACACTTTGCGGAGAGCTTATGGTGACAGACTGAGGATTGCCGCAGAACCAGAAGCAATATTTGCGGCTATCACGGGGTCTCACATTCGCGTGCGTATTTTTACTTCTTCTATTATTTGAGCCCATTTACACCATGTAGTCCTCTAAGATGAGCCCTATGGTGTACTCTACCCTGCAAATTGTTACCAGAGGAAGAGACAAAGGCATCTCTGTTGTCGAACTCGGAAAAAGGTCAGGTTACGACCAAAAGACCTGTTTTTACTTGGTTCGCCAGCTGACGGAGATGGACCTCATGTATGTGTCCCCTGCACCTCACCTCCTCCCCCGTTTCTGACTTGTCTAGCTTGAAAGTTCGACAGGGTGGCGTGGGTACACATTTCTGCATCCATAAATATTTCTTCGAACGAAGTTCTTCTTGGAAAGCCATCCTCAATGAGGAAACTCAAGCTGAAACTCTGCAAATCAAGTTGCCGACTGCTGAAGATGTTCTAGTTGATGATGAAAGCGACGTGGAAGACCTACAGTCACTGGACTTTACTCCAATAGACGCCCGCCACCTATCCAGCTTTCCCTTGATTAGCAGCCGCATCATTAGGCTCCTGAAGGCGTCAAGAAACCGTCTACATGCCTCAAATAATATGCTCGTCACTCTTGTACGGCCTTCGTTGAATCCAGTTTTTCCCTGTCTCAAACCTTGATATAGGGCTTTCCCAACCCCACAAAGACCGATCGCCGCTTCTTTCAGAGCCGCATTCGAGAGATGGTCCAACAGGGACTCATCGAAAAGGTCGTGGTACCAAATACCAGAAGCAAGTCCTCGGATGCTACCGTCAAATGTTTTCGGCTACTTGATCAGGGTGCCCATCCGGAAGGACAGAACGCTGTTGTCTCGTCTGACGAAGACGATGATCTCGACGGCACTCCAAGTGGTAATGTGATCGCTATCGTGTTTACATCAGTGCGAAGGCGCTAAAGGCTCAATAGCATCTCAAAGCGGTGTGAAGCTTAACTCAACGGTCCATAAGCAACTTATCGATCTCTTAGAAGAGTCTGGGACTACAGGGATGACGCTGAATGTCAATTTTATCATTGTATACACAAGATTCAAGGCGCTAACATATTTCTTTCTTTGACTCTGTAGGAATTCTCAAGCTCTTTGGGTCAGTTTGACAAGAGAACCATTGAGCTCCTTCTCGCCCGTGCAGACAGATCACAACCCCCTCCCCACCTTAGCGATTGGCACGTTGCCGGCTTGATGGAAACCAATGGTCGCGAACGCCGTCACAGATACTATACTGTCGCCAACTATCGGAAACTCGTGACCCGGGAGGAGCTGGATAAAACATCTGCTGGATATCAAGACATTGATTTAAGGCATTCAGGAGAGTTCTATCTGATGGATGCTAGCTTGTTCTACCAGACCGACAAGGATTTGGCTTGTTACTCAGATGCTTTTAAAGGTACAAGTGCACAACAGCCTGGAACAACCAAGAAACGTGTCTTCAAAAACCCCATCTTGCCAAATGGACAAGTCAAGCGCGGACGGCCTCGAAAGAGTGACATCACGAAGTATGTGCCTGAGGAGTCGCAGAAGCAGTCTTCCAGGAAGCGGAAAAGAGAGCTCTCACTCTCGCCCTCTAACTTAGGTGCTGTGGTTAAATCGCCATCGGATCATCTCAACGGACACGGAGATGCGACAGCCTCCGCACAAGAGGTGTCAATACAAGAGACATCCGATCAGCCACCTGGTCAGTCATAATCGCCTCTCAGGGCATGCAACTTACCCGAAATCCATAGCGAAACGCCGTCGAGGTCGCCCTCCTAAGGCTAAAAGCACACCCGCTATCGAATCTGCGCCCCTCAAGGTCCAGGTCGTTTCTGTTCCTCAGAAGGAACGCTCTCAACGCTTGCGCCTGGGCAAAAACAACGTTCTCCATCAGGATGAAGTGCAGCCAATAGTGGAGCGCCGACAAACAAGATCTCGCAGCAAGGCTAAAATTAAGGAGACGCCTACATCTGCCCTGGATGACGACGAGGACGAGAACGTGGATGTTCCTGATTCTGTTGAAGTTGGCAAATCCGATGTGAACAAGGACCTACCAAACGAGCCTGGCGGTGACACTGTATCCTTTCGAGATGGGCTTCACTCGACAGATGTACAACCGCTACATGTGCGTTTAAGTCATGCACTGCCAAAATTCACTACCACTGAAACATATCTATTCGAGCAGAGGGCCAACAGCCCGTGTACTGAACAGCCTCAAACAGACCTTCCTGTTCCTTCGGTGGATCGCGGAATTGTTCACGTAAGCCCGAGACCGCAACTATCAGTCTCTTCTACGATATCGACCCCTCTACCTGCCATATTGCCCAATTGCGGCAGAGTAAATGTGTCTCATCTTCGACGGGAAAATGAAATTCTACGACTGATTGCAAATGCTGGTGGGCTCGTCAACACTCAGTCCGGCAGGCTGTATGAAGACCATGTGAAGTTGTTGGAATCACTGGCAGCAGCAGGTGAACCGGCCAGTTCCCCTGCAGGTACGAAGACCGATAAGCGCACCATGATATCAACCCTCGATAGTCTAGAACGAAAAGGACGTATAAAGCAACTTCGGACTTCATTCACACCGCATAATTCCATTGCCAGCCGTGCAACCTGCATCGCATATCTCCCTGACACTGACCAATCAAAGCTCAATGCCTTTCTGGCTGACCTCGCTCGCCCCGCATCACAATCTGCTACCCCATCAGTCAAGAAAATTGAAGACCTGGAATTTGGTGCTCCTTCGCCGACGACCCCTCGAGTGGCACCTGCCCTTCAACGATTGCAAGTGGAACAGCCCGCGACGGATACAAACGAAAGGTGGAGCAAAAACATGAATAGAGCCAATCAACTGTTCAACCGTAGCGATCAGGAGATACGGGATATTTTGCTGGCAGAACACACTACTGCATCCCAATTCTTTGGGTATATCATCGGGAAGGTCATGCGATGTCGACAACTTCATCTTTCAATTCTTCAATTCCTGGAGTCTTTGGAAGTGTTGCCCATTGTCGTTTCAAAGGAGAAGAGGATCATCGATATTTCGCTTTTGTGCTCCGACCTTCCACTGGCACTTTACTGCCCATTGGTTTCTCCTCTGTCCTTCAACAAGGATTTGGCCACCTTTTTTTCCACTGAAGCAGGCCGTGCAACTGTTATTAAAGACTTGCCACAAGAACTACAATCTGCTCTACAATTCGGAAAATCCCGACCACGCTCTCGCTTCTTGGATATGTTCGAAGTTTTACGGTGTTTGAGCCTAGTCATTCCCTTGCAGCCATCGACATCCGACACTCCTTTCATTGCATGCTCCCCCAATGGCAATCATCCGACTCGATTCGATCGGGTTGGAATGGATGGATGCACATCCAATGCTCTAATGAATGCTTCTAATTATTGGCAGTGCCAGGAATCTGCGGATATCCACGTATGGTCTGCGCCCGAAACGCCGCCTCCATTCTGGAAGTCTGTCTCTGTCAAAACGCACAGCGACGGGATTGCATACTGGCGCGATCTTCATGAAGCTTGTATCAACTTTGAGACCGACGTTGAGGACCCAGCTGGGCCCCAAGTCCAATTATCTGCCACGAGCCTTGGGGTTGGGCGATCATTACGTCGTGTCGCCTCCTGGAAAGCTGACTATTTCTTCACCTGGCATCAGATGCAATTTCTGAAACGGTATGTTGACCCTTCCGGATCAACTCCACTGCAGATACAGGGCGACCAAGAGAGGGAAACTGAGCTACGAAGGATATCTTGGGTAGTCAGTGCGCCTCAGGGCGTGGTAGAGGATTATTTTTCTGGGGCTACCAAGAAGATATCACGAAGCGTCGAACGAAGCAAGCACAAGGCACTCAAAGAGCAAAAACGCAAGGAGGAAGACGCTAAGAAGTCCCTCGCGAGGAAGGCTGAGGAAGCTCGACTGCAGCGCGAACAGGAATGGCTTGAGCTACTCCGCATCGTCCATCCGGGGGGGATCCCCCTTTCTGCTGCTGTTAGGATCGAACGCGTACGACAGAGTTACCTTCAAGCTGGGTCTGTCAAGGATATCACAAAATGGGAGAAGGAAATCCGGTCTACTCTTCGGGAGGCTGAGCTAGTCAGTTCAACAGGGCTGAAAATGCCGACAAAGTTGTTTCTTGGCAAACATCTATCCAATGCTCATCCAGCGTCCTCAACTGCTGTGCACGCCGAGATGTCCATTCACGAGCTCATCGACCTTCAAGGCCCTCCAATAGAGCACGATCCCCCCAAGGCGAAGCGGAAACGGAAGAAAGACAGCGAAGGTAAGCTTTCGAAATACATCTACCAGACAGTTCTGACCACGACAGAGGTCGACACACACAAGAAACGAACTCGTCGGCATCGATTCCAGTGGAATTCCGATTTCGACGAGTTGGCCCGCGATGCTTCTGTTATCATTCGTTCTCGTTGTCGGGGTCTCGCCAGAGTTGATTGGGGAGCATTTGAGCAAGTATTTCCCACGGTTCCACGCAACACTGTGCGACAGCGTTTAGTACACATCAAAGAGACACCAGGAAATGAAGCTTATTTGCGCCGACTAGAAGATGCCTGGTATGATCTCTGGAAGAAACACAAAGGGACACCTCTTCTTCCTGATAACACCGAGGAGAGTCCTTCCGACTTTGATCTCATAAAGCACGTCGAGTTTCTTCGAAGCCACATCGACAAGAATGCTCTGTGAGTTATCATTTTAACGCCGTTGTAACATATTCATGATGTTTACCAGGCGTGTCGGGTTTGTTCCTGCAACGACAACGGACACTGTTGTTATTCCGCCCAAAATCGAAGATCTCCACCAGCATTTCGAAATTACGCGGAATGAGAAGGAAGCCCCAGAATGGGAATTCATGTGGAATGCCCTCATTGAAGAAGGTCGAGAAAGGAGCCTGAAACTCCACATATTTTCTAGATGTTGTGAGGACTTCATTTGCCCTACTTCGGAGTCGGAAGAAATAGCCCTCGCCGAAGCCGCGCTAAAGGTGAGTAACTTTACTATCATGGTTGTATTTCAGCTGAGGCGTTCGGGAGATGGTGATGGGTACACCTTCTGAACTGTATGAGTCTGATATTGCCTCGACTCTACTGAGAAGCCGGGGAAACGAAGCTATTAGCACTGCCACGAAAAAACTGCTAGCCTGCGGTGTTCTTTCGAAATTACAGCGTGATCCCACCAAGCCACGTCCTGGTCGACAGCTCAAGATTTCTGATAGGTGATTTTTCCCCTCACGCTTGCTTGGGGTATTTGGGATTGATTTGGCTGGACTAGTAACCAAAATGCCATAGGAGGATCAATTTCTCGAGACACCTTCCAGGACGCGGTGTCCTTGTTGGAGGAGTTAGATCCTAACGACTCGACATGGCATGAATGGCCATTAACCGCGACAGATGGGGACTGTGCTACGCTGATCCAATTGGCATCAGAAGACAAGGTATATTGTTTGTGAAACTTAGATGAACCCATTCATTCTCCATCTCAATATCTAGATCGATTTTAAGATCGACACTTCTCTTGCGCGAGCCGCGCGACCGGCACTGGACTGGAATAGCAAAAAAGCTGGTAAGCCTGGACTCAACGCCTTTTCACTTCACTGACGTTATATCTATTGTAGATGATGATCAAATCGAGACCACTCTCAAAGTGCGATACGATTTCTCCGCAGAAGCTCGCGAGTCTGTTCCGGATGAGACCCCTGTCCTCTCGGACTCTGTGGAACAACCGTCGGAGGCTTTTTGGGGAGATGAACATGGCCTAAGCGTCAGCGGCTCCCTCGGTTGTTGCAGGCGCACCCTTCAAGAACGATCTGGATTGGTTGACTGTGCACTATGTTTGCGTGAAGCGTTGCAGAGTCTCATCACCTCTCTGGATCGGGATGTTCACAGGGATGTCGAGTGGCTAATGGATATCGTTTGCCAAGCAGGTGAAGTTGGAATCAGGAAGTCCGAGCTCGCCGTACGTCTCCACCATGACTGGACTCTTGCGACTAACCTTCCTTATATGTTCAATAGATGCTGTGCTCCCCTGGCGAAGCTCCAATTATGCCTCTCGTAAATCGACTCACAGAAGCCGATGTGCCACAGGCTTATTGGGTTGGGTACGATACGTTAGTTCTAATCGCTGCAAACGCAATACCGAAGTGGAGTGTGGTTGTCTCCGATAACCCCCTGGTCCATATTTTCCCAAGACGATGGCTGGACATTAACGGCCAAAGAGTTGGTGAATTCTGGCAAGCTGCTTTACGAGCAGTGATGGGTGCAGTCATATTCCGGCCTGGAATAACCCAGGTACGTACGGGACTCCTGGACATGCTCCAGACAGCCGGATGACTTCTCATGTCGAACAGGCTCAACTTCGATGGCGCCTTCGAGCGGTGTACGACAGGCAAGAGATAATCGAGGTTGTAAGATACCTACACGAGGAAGGGTTCCTGCAATTACGAATTGAGGGATCGTCGACAGAGATAAGCGAAAGTATCTCCGTTCCCTTTGATGAAGACGAGGAAAGCAGAGCATACTGGTTTATCGGAGACAGACGGTGGTATCAGGTGTAATCCTGGAATTGTAGCGATTATCGTTCATGTTGTACGCTAGGGGTATGCAGTGGAGTCTGAATTGAGCCTTGAGGCATTATTGGGGGCTCACTACGTAGGAAGCGTCGCCTCCTTGACAACTCGTCGAGCAACGTGATGGTGTTGTGAGGTGTTACATAAAATGGTGATCCTGATGAGCCAAAGCTGGAGCGTCACACTGGCGCGGCTCCCACATCCTTTTGTTCCCCTTCCTTCTTACCTTCATCCTTCCTCTACGGCTGGTCCGAGGCAGCCTTTTGGATAGCTCGTCCAGGTCTTTCTGAGCGGCCATTTTTCGTATCTCGAAGGTACTGCACAGGTACGCGCCACCTTTGCGGTGCGCCACAGAAACTCACCCAGTTTAAAAGATCTCAACATGCAGTTCAAAAAGTTCGGAGATGCGATCCACCTATCAGGGCCTTTTCAACTTGTGGTGAATACCTGCGTTCGATAGCCGACGCAACGTTAACCTCTATTCTGTGCCAGTGGAACAGGATTTCCTTTTCTCGGCTCACCCTCATTTATTTCTTCTTCTCTTTCGCCCATTTTATCATTCAACTTTCCTTTCAAATCAAGGCTTTCACCATCAACGCTGACGCTTCCAACTTACTGTCTCGCATTGTCAATGAAGCTCAGACTACCAACAGCAGCCTTCCCATCCTCCGCGATTCTGATCTCCGCATGTGCAGCTGGGTTCCCGCCAACTTGAACGTTGATGTCGACTCTTGCAAGGTCATCTGGAGCGCTCCCAATGCCGAGGCCTCCACCAATGCCGTTGGCAGCTTCCCCAGCTCTCTGCCCTCCACCCCAGCAGCAACTGTCTCTACGACTTCTGTGGCTGTGACAAGCCCAACCGTTGTCCCTTTTGTGAATGGAACCCGTGTTGTTGTTGACGACGATAACGATGATGATGAGGACGACGATGGGGACGATGACGATGAGGACGACGTTGAAGAGGATGATCGCAAGGTATGTCCTCTGATGCTATCTCAGCGTGTTACATTCCCATAACCACAAAATTACAGCGACGATTCGTTCGTCGTGATGTGCAAATCATCACTTCTCAGGAAGAAGGCGCTGTTTCCGTGACTCTACAGGGGCTTCCGCAAGGCGAAGTTGTCCTGAATGAGTCCTGCTTGTGGACCCTGAACTGGCCCGTCTCTGTGTAGGTTCTCCTACCTGACTGCGTCTCTCTGTTCCCTCACCCCATCACCTTTTAGCCTCGGAAATACCAAGAGAGAGGATATTGTCTTCATTGCGTTCCAATTCTGGGTATTGGCAATGTCGATTGTCGCCCTCCTCAACGAGTCGATTCCTCACATCCTTGCATCCCTGGTGACCCACATGATGGCGACTGCATGGACTGCTTTCCAGATCACCCACACCGCTAACTTCCGCTCCAACTTCAACCGTGTCATTACTAATGGTGCTTGCCGCGGGGTCGCTCTCCTCCCTAATTACTGGGATGCTCGTAGCAAGGCCGAAATCCCAAGCCTCACCTTCAACATTCTTTCCCTGCTCATCTCCTGCTTCTTGACGTGGAAGCTCGTCAAGGTCAGCACTTAGCTACATATCAAATATTCAAATGCTGATCTCTTCCTATAGTTGTTCGGCTGGCAGACTTTCAAGCGCGTCGGTGCCTCCTTGACCATTAATAGGGTTTACAAATTCGTCTTGTTCCTGTCGATCACCATCCAGCTTTCCCTGTTCTTTATGGTTGTGACAGTCTCCCTTTGGATCGACCAATTGATGAACAGTGTCATCGGTGACCTGGTTGACTACCAGACCTTGTACAAAGTAACCTCCTTCATCACATTGGTCGTAAGTGTCATGAGTTTTTCCCTGTCAAATCATTTAATTGATCGACGGGTCATTAGATGCTCGTTCCTTGGTTGACTTGTGTAGGTCTTGAAGTGTTTTCCTGACGAATTCACCATTGTACTAAAAACATGTAGGGCTGGTTCGGAGTACGACGTGAGCTACGCTTGCCCATGTTCGTCTTCCTGGTGTTGTCGATTCTCTACCTCGGTGGATGGGGTGTGATGTTCTTCTCGACCACCTTCCGCTGGACCTTCATCACATGGCGATTCTTCTCCATCATGGCCGCAGCGTCTGTGTTCTTGACATGCCTTGCAATTGTCCTCGGAGTTATCTGCCGTTTCAACTTTGGCAAAGGCCTTGCTCGTTACCGTCAGTTTCTTTATCCTCTCGTACATATTATTGATTGCTAATCAGTCTTATATTCCTCATAGTCAATGCTCATC
This sequence comes from Cyclocybe aegerita, assembly GCA_902728275.1. Taxonomy (NCBI): domain Eukaryota; kingdom Fungi; phylum Basidiomycota; class Agaricomycetes; order Agaricales; family Hemipholiotaceae; genus Cyclocybe; species Cyclocybe aegerita. The sequence goes on from CACVBS010000028.1 coordinate 882,294, forward strand.
AAACACTCCCTGATGACGATTTTCCCGCTCCGTACACATACAATGGCGCGGATGTGGAGAAAGTTGCTTTCCCTTCGTCGGAGAAGCCCCTTCCAACATACGCCTCGTATGATGATTTCGCACCATCCACCTACTCCGGTTCGACTATGGGCCCGCGGTTCTCAAACAAGTTGGCTGAACCCTTCGAAACTAGCGTCCCAGCTGTTCCGTACCCTGCCCCAGCTCTCAAGCGCACCTCGAACGAGGTCCAGGTCAAGAGGAACCCCAGTTTCGGTAGCACCAGGACCAGTGGCAGTCTCGGGAGCTTGGGCTCGCATGCCCGCAGTGACAGTAGCCATTCCCATGGTAGCCAGGTCTCTCACTCCAAGCGTTGGGTCATTGAGTGATCGCTGTACAATCCCATTTCGCATGTTCTCAAGCGCCTAGTGTGCACTTTGTGTATCATTGCATGTTTATTAGTTTGTAGCTTGACTGAACCTTTCTTCATTGACTCTTCATGCCTTCAGGTAGGGGTGTGGGATTTGGAGACAGTGGATTGACAGTATCGACATCCAGCTATGACACCGGAACTTGTCGTGCAACTGAAGCAGTTTTTGGGATGCGACCGTCTCCCAAGGATGTCGTTTCCGCCAATTCTTCGTATTGCATCAAAGTCTCCCGGAACTCGAGCATCCAAGCATCCTGCATGAGCTCTATGGCTGAAGGTCGCCGTACGGGATCGATTGTCAGACATTGCTTAATGAAGTTGATCCCTAGGTCACTGAGTTGATCTGGCTCGGGGAGAGGGGGATGCTGAGTGGCAACGCCGATGTGGAACATTATCGCCCTGTTGAACAAGATTTGAGAACATGGGACTTGGGTAAGGAGTTTAAAATTTTACCATTCATTATCAAGATTACTCCAGGGTTTTTTGCCTGTCGCGAATTCAAGGACAACGCAGCCAAGAGACCATATATCCATAGCGCCATGTCGGCCCCGCTTGTCGTTCTTGATGACTTCAGGGGACATGTACATCGGAGTCCCCGTTAACCCATTGCTCATAGCAGCTACGTTGAAGTTGCCCATTCCATTGGCATTTGGGAGGTCCGGCGCGCGACGTGATCGATGAACAGTACGCTGATTTCTGGCAAGGACCTTTGCAGCACCGAAATCCACGTACTTGATAACGCCCTCGTGGTCAAGAAGGATGTCTGTTCAGAAAATGAATACCCGTGACAACACCCAGGTAAAATCACTTACTGTCGGGTTTGATGTCTCGATGTACGATACCACGAGAATGTAGATATGCCAATCCTTCTAGCAGCTGCATTGTATAGACTTGGATAATACCTTCATCTTCGATTCGTCCATGTTCCAGAAGAGTTGCAAGACTTCCACCCTGACAATATTCTTCAAAGATATATACCTTGTCTCGGTGGACCTCGATTCCATAATATTCAACTACGTTGGGGTGGTGCAACATCTCCATGACGCTCAGTTCGTCTTTGATCTGGCTGTAGAGATTGGGTAAACCAGAGAGCTCTTGAAATTTGATTTCTTTCACGGCCATAAGGGTGCCGTTATCAAGATTGAGTGCGAGATACACCGAACCGAATGCACCGGCACCAATGAATTTGCCTTGTTGCCAACGAATGGGTATGTTGGAACTCGATGATGCTAAGAATGAGAGAGACCTGTCTTCAGGTATTTCTTCATTAAGCACCTTGCCTAACATCCGATGCTTCAATCCGGTTGTTACCCGTGTCTCCTCGATCCCTCTTAGGATCTTCGAAACCTTCTCCCAGTACAGCCGTGCGCTGGGATCTGCTAAAACAGGGTCGTCTTGTTCGAGGGAGAGGATGGCTGAATCTTCCTCAAAAACATTGGCACCCGAGATTTGCGACTTCAGTAGCTCTTCTTGCTTTTCCTTCTCTTTCCTGGCCTCCGAGATGGACCGAGCACCGAGAATGTCGAAATGACTGATTAAGAGGGTCATGCAGCTGGCAACTTTGGATCTGAGCATCTCGAATTGCTCATCTGGTAAGTACAGGATATTGCGTTTCGTGCGATGGAGTGTGTATTCCAGCGCATTGACAGCCCACTTGAAAGTCTTCCGATCGGTGGGATCGCAATCGTCACAGATAAATGACACCCAAGAGATAGCGAGCTTGATTAAAAGTCGATTAAATTTGAGGAGCGAAGAGCGGTCCATATAGCGATGCGCATGTTGCCCGTGTTCAGAGGCATAGAGAAACCAGTTGGCGAGTACTTCCTGCCCTCCATTTACGGCTCTCAGAGAACTTCGAACTTGATGTACAGAGTCGACTATGGACTCTGCTAGGCGGTTGGTTGCCCGAGCAATCTTCCGCAGCTCTTTATTAACACTAGGCAAATGTGCCTGCGCTTCGACCAGACATGTCAAGGTCCAAGAGCTCGAGTTTATTTCTCCGTCGTCATACATTGGGTCGATGCACTCCATGAAGATTTGTTTGGCAAGATTGAGGCGTCTCTGAGGCCCATATGCAATTAAACGAACCCGATCGTCCTTGAGGTCTAAAGGAGTGTTAAGGATGCTCAGGATCATCACACGACCGTTCCATAAGAAATGGGTTTGTGGGGAGAGGACCAGAATATAGCCGACTTCGTCAGGGTCTTGAACATTTGGATCGAGGCCACCTAGAAGGGGTTGACCGTCTTCAGCGGTGACATCGTCTACGTGGAATGCCTCATCGATCATTTTTCGTATCAATTCCGGCTGGCCGAAGAGGGAATGAGAGGCGACAATGTAGATTCCGTCTTCTTCAAACGATTGCGTATACACCAGGAAATGATCGGAAGCCACAAGAAGAGAAATGAACTCGTCCAGCGGAACGTCATCCAGGCTGTACTCGGCCGAGTTGCTGAAGCGTTGCGTGAGGACTCTAGTTACTCAAGTGGTGTGTTTAACCAACCTCCTACAAGACGGATATAAGGCCATACCTGGCAAAACGTTGCAGTTTACGGTACCGTAGACGGACACTTTCCAGAATCTTGCTGTACCAGCTAATTAATTGTTCATCAGTCATTTTTCTGCCCGTCGTAAGCCGCATGTTTGGGGTCATATAAGGATCCTGATCGATCTTCATTTGATTATAACGTTCAGCAGTATTCCCTCCTGAAGGTACACGGACTTGGGTGTCGAAAAAATTCGTCACTCGTACCATCAATCTGTTGGTCAGAGAACTACAGGGAATTCAGCGGTCGAATAGATGACAAGAGGAATAGCATACCACAGCTGTTCCGCGACTGAACAAGACCCTTTAGCTGTAGTGACGCTGACATCGTTGAAGGTTGCCCATTGCGCTTCCAATATATCCGTCTCTTTGAAGAGAATTCCTTTGGCGTCGCTTTTCAGCTTTAAATGTATTAACTTGAAAAAGCTGACCAAAGCATCACGGATGGTGGCATCGTAATCCTCACTGATACATTGAGGAAGGTTCCAATTGCCTCCAGGGTCAGGTGCTAGAATAGCTTCGTATTGTCGCTTGAGCGTACAAGCCAAACCTATGCTCAGCTTGAGGTCTTCGATCATCTGGTCAACGATCAGTATGTCAGGATCTTTCAGCTTCTGAACATAGTCCAGGCGTAACCGCAGTCCAGCCTGCGCTAGCTTTGTCGGAAAAGATATCAAGGGAACCAGTTCATTCTCGAATGTAGGCAGATTCATCTCTTTAAATAACGAAGAAAGGTTGACCTGAGCGTCGCGAGTTGCTCCAAGAAAGGCGTGGACGGTTACAAGAAAACCCTTTTCGAATGTGAGCTGCATAGATTCCTCCTTGAGCAAACGTTCCACGAAACTGGTCCCATCTGCGACATCCGCGTTCAAAGGACCATTTGAACCCGGTCGAGGAGAGGAAGTGGGAAAAATAGGTACTTCATTGCTGGTAAATGGCTGGCTGACGTCGAGAGTAGCACTACCCGTCCAGCGGCGTAGAAGGGCGAAATGGTGTTTGAGAGTTGTATGAACATTGAACCAGGTGTTCAGCGTGTCGCAACGCGCTTGGAATGTTCCTTCAGCCGCTTTTGGCTTGTCAAGATAGAACGCTTTCAAAGTGGGATATAACGATTGCACGACTTCAAGACGCCGAAGTGCAGTCGTAGCTGCTGAGAAGGCAGACACGGTTGCGTCGATGTCTGATCCTGGTTCGGGGTCTGACACTCTAAATCCCATAATCTCGTCTATGACTCCATCCACTATCCGAAGCCTTCGTTCGTCCAGTCTCCTTCTCTCCTCTTCGACCGACCGTGTGTGAAGTTTGGCACGAATGCCGAGCCATAGGTTGATATGGAAGTTGGTTTGCTCGTCGCCGAGGGAATTTAACGCGCCTGCAATTCTGCTGGCCTCTGACTTGAGGACATCCCCAGACAATACAGATGAGAGGAGGGCCTGCCACTCAAGCCGCTCCTTTTCCTGTTGGGACGCCGGTTGTATTGGTTCAGATTCCATTCGGTCGTCGCCTGAAAGAAGGGACCCACGGGAAGGATCGTCGTCGCCGCTGTTGTCGCCTGCATCGTTCAATTGGCCCAAACCACGTTGAAAATAGTGGCTGTCAGGATCAGTGCGTGGGTCATCCACGTCTTCAGAGGCTTCCTGCCCCGTAGATCGGTAGCGCTTTATGAATTGTGAGTAAAGCTTAGAGTATTGAGCTGCTCCAGAGTGCCGTGGTTGTGATGTCTGGGAGGTCGATGAAGAGCGAGATTTGTTGGGATTGCGAGGAGGTCTGTTGTTGAGGCTTGAGGCTTTCTGTGGGTGGGGAGCATACGTGAGGGGACCGAGTACACCCCATGCGTTTTCCTCTCTTTCCTCTTCCTCTTCGTGAAGATTGCTGCCAATTTCTGGGTGAGAATACGTCGGCTGTGTTTGTCGACGTGGCATCTTGCTTATCAGGTTGGTGAGGAGGCGAAGGAACCTGGAAATGGTTGAGGAACGGAGAAGAGGCGGGTGACCTTTGCGCCTTGCCATTACGTCAGTTGATCTCTGCCACAGCAGACGCCGTCACCGGCAAGTTCAAGACCTAATTCCCGTCCATAGTACGGAAGAGTACACCATGGGCATTGTAGAAAAGGTGCGTTACCGTAGGTATTTCTGATTCATGGAAATGCTTATGCGCTATGTAGATAAAAGAGATTGAAGGTAGGTCAGATCGTCAGGGTCCCGTTGCCCATTCTGATCCAACGAAACCTTTGATCAGAGGAGATGGCGAGGAGTAAGCCTGTCCTTGCCATGAAACATGTCACTATCGATTCATAAACCTTACCAGCTCAGAAAAATAAAGTATGAAGCGACAGATTTCCTGCCAGCGTCCTTGACCGACGATCCGAGCAGGCCACAGAGTACCATCTCGGTCTACTCAAGGCGAAGCTTGCGCGATACCGTACACAACTCCTTGAGCCAACATCGAAGTCAGGACCCGCGGGCACAGGATTTGACGTGCAAAAATCTGGAGATGCGAGAGTAGCTTTAATCGGCTTCCCTTCAGTCGGAAAGGTACGCGTCCATAACAGTCAATACGAGTCCCAGTCGTTTATTTGCGATCTTCAGTCTACATTATTGAGTAAAGTCACACATACAGCCTCAGAAGCTGCTGCTTATGAGTTCACGACACTCACGGTACTTTTCTATTGTCGCGATTAGTAATTTTGCGTTCTAAAATCCGGCTTAGGCTATCCCTGGGGTCATCGAATACAAAGGAGCCCGGATACAGCTTTTGGATTTGCCTGGAATCGTTGAAGGCGCCAGTCAAGGTCGTGGCCGAGGGCGTCAAGTCGTGTCGAGTATGTGGTAATGGTATCCCTTGCCCCCGCCGATGCGCTGACCTTCGAAATTTCAACCTAGCTGCGAAGACAGCAGATGTGATTTTGATAATGCTCGACGCCACGAAATCCGACGAACAAAGGAGGCTACTGGAATATGAGCTCGATGCCGTTGGCATCCGGCTGAACAAGAGCAAGCCGGATGTCGTGTTCAAGAAACGAACAACCGGAGGGATTACATTCAACACCACTGTAAAATTGACGAAGACGGATGAAAAAACCATTCGGACCATCCTAGCGGGATGTACGTGTCAGGCATTCAGCTTTTGAAACAGTGTTCGCTGAACATTTGCAGATAAACTTCACAATTGCGATATCTTGATTCGAGAAGACGTCGGTTCCTCCAAGTATCTTCTTCGTGTAAAGCCATTACCTAGCACCGTTCCTAGATTACCACGGATGAATTCATCGACGTCCTTATTGGTGCGTCAACATACTTTGCAACAACATTTAACTTATGCGGCATTTAGGAACCAGAAAATACATGCCGTGTTTATGTTCGATTTCCCCATCCCATCTCTTTTGCATGCATTTACTCACAAAACTATAGACGTGTACAACAAGGTCGACGCTATCAGCTTAGAACAGGTTGATAAAATTGCACGCCAGCCACACAGCTTGGTGATCAGCTGCGAAATGGACCTGAAGTGCGTCTGCTTCACTTTGCAGCTGCGCTTTGTAATCGGCTGCCATTCTGACTCCTACACTAGCTTAGACTACTTGATTGACCGGATATGGGAGGAACTTCGGCTCGTGAAGATCTACACCAAGAAACGAGGTGTTCATCCAGATTTAGATGATCCAGTATGTCTGCGTAAAGGTGCTACTATTGAGGTAAGAGCGATGTTCTCCCGCTCCTAGTGTTCTTTCTGCTCATCATGATCCAGGATGTCTGCAATGGAATTCATCGATCCCTCGCCGATAATTTCAAATACGGACTTGTTTGGTACATCCATACCTTTCTGTTTGCATCCTAGCTCTGACCTGTCTGTTATAGGGTCAGTTGCAATTAACAACTTTCAAAGACTCCTCTTAACTCTCTCGAGAACCAGGGAAAGTCGAGCAAATTTGCTCCACATGCTCAGAAGGTTAGCTTGAACCATCAAGTTCAAGACGAAGACGTCGTTACCAGTGAGTGTAACCAGAGTACCTTGAGAGCGCCCAGCCTTACCCGCTGTAAACAGTCTTCACGAAATAGTTAGGAGACATGTAAAAGATATGTAAAGCCAAGCATGACAAGTCTGCTGAATCTCACTTGCATAAAGTCACATGGAGCTCTATCCAAGCTACATATGCCGAATCAAGACAACTTACTGTGTCTTGCACTGCCTTTACTCCGACCTCTGCCAGGTTGATAGCACCAAGGTCGTGATCATTGCAGTGTTGTCGTTTTAGATGTTATACATTCATCCTGGGTATGGGGGATGGGCGGAATATTAAAGTACCTGTATAAGGCGAAGATGCTATCGTCGTAGTCTAAAGGCAGCCCCTCTAGGTGAATCTCTCGAGTGGAATAAAAAATAGCCGGACACAAACTCCTCTTGTTCGTTTATGACGGCGATGGTGCTCTATGTCGCTCCTCCCATAGATTTCTTAGCACGTCCGTAAAGCCCAGCTTGCCAAGGTGCGCGTTTTGCTCGAAGCGCTGTACCAGCCACTTCTCAAGTCCGTCGGCCGCTGATCTCCAGAGCGCCATGCGAGCTTGGATCTCGGCCGTCTGTGAGAAGAGTGTGTGCGTTGGCGAGGCAGGCGAGTATCGAATGAGCTCATTGCAGGTGGCGAACTGGGACAGGGATAGGTTAACCGATGTGATGGTCACGTTTTGGGTCGCTGGGTCGACGAAGGAGATCTCTCGGACAAAAGCGTCTTCCGAGCCGCCGAAGAGCTGCATAAGCCGCGCGGCCGCGTTAGACACGGCAAAAACACAGGCAGGGGGAGAGTAAGGACGCACTTTTACGATCCATAGAGGCGCTTTTTGCTTGCAGCCCATCACCCGCTCTGTCCGAATGATGCCCGTCACTGGGTCGACGGTTCGGTCGATGGTGTCGATGCTGACGACGTGCGTGCACCTCGAGTTGGGATATTTATGCCACATGCCGATAACTACATGGGCCCAGGGGTGACTACAATTGCCAGAAACCCCGTCAGCATCTGCAACAAATTGCTACAGGGAGACAATATGGAGGCCAGACTTACTCATAATTATGTGTTTGCGAGAAGAAGTGCATTTTGGGGCGGATGAAGGGCGGCAAGTAATGATACAAATGAGAGAAGAAAGAAAGAGACAGGAGAGACGACGGAGACCGGAGGAAAGAGTATCCTTGTCGTGTGAGGACGGCACAAGTGAGTGAAGAAGGTGGTTAGGTAAGCCTTCTCTTTTCATAGCCCCTTTCCCGGTTGCCGACAAGCAATCACATGCGCTCAGGGGCTCTCCTTCCGTTTCGGAATCCGATTTGAATCCGTTACACTGTGAGTGCTTTACCATCGCTTTACATGGCACACGACTGAACCTTTCACTAACGGCTTTTTTCTGTCCAAAGTCAGAGCCAGGACGGACCTGAAGCTCTCTGCATCTGCCTTGGAGCAGTCTGCACTGTAATCGGACAATGCGCTCATCGACCTTTATTTTCAGACGATCGATGACGTTGGAGCACCATTGAAGAAACATTACTTAAAGCTCGAGAAAGCGAAGAACATGTCAATCGCGCCCTATTCCACCCGAAACCATTATGTTGAACACCGTTCGATTTGCTTCAGGCTCTACTGCTAGGATCGCAGCAACCGCTGTTTCCTCCTCCAGGAGATTCTTCCATGCGTCACCAACTGCGCACAAGACGGTGACGGAAAAGGCATCTGAGGTGGCAGACAAAGTGGGCAGATTCCTGGTTCAATAATCGCCTTGACTGACAATGTCCACAGGTCAACAAAAAGCTTGGCAAAGGCCTGGCTTCTGCCATTGATAAGGGCGAGAAGGCAACGTATGCGGCGAAAGACTCGATAGGTGCGTCATCACACACTTGTTCAATGAACCCCTCTCACCAGCACTTGAATCAGATTCGGTGGCGGGAACCGTGGAGAAGAAGGCCAAGGAGGCTGGAACTGCCACGAAGCAGAAAGGAAACCAGGTGAGTTGGAACCGATTTTGTTATGGTCTACAATCACTGAATACCTGCGGACAGGCCGCAGCTGGCGCTCGCGAGACGAAAGAGGATATGGAAAAGAAACTGTGACGTCATTGTGTACTTAGTCCGTGTGTAATGGTGAATTTGTCAACGGCTGGCGGGCCGGCGCTGGATGATCAGCGCAGACTGTGATTGGGCGTGGAAAAAGGTTGAAGATGGTGCCATGTCGAAAATAAAGAGTTTATAAGCTCGCGCCTCTTAGTTTCTTACGCTGAAGATGGCCTTCAATATCGATCGCTCGGCTTCTGCGACAGTCCCTTCTTCGACGGCTCATCCCCCGCTCTACTCCTTCCAGGTCGCCTCCGTCCTCACCGTTCTCCAGCGCAGGGAACTCACATGGCTCTACACAACCGCCGCCATCATTGCGTCCCTGCTGGTTCTTGAACAGGCCGTCTACCGCTACAAGAAGCGTCACCTCCCTGGCGACAGCTGGACTATTCCTCTCATCGGGAAGTTCGCAGACTCTGTATCGCCCTCCATGGAGGGTTATAAGAAGCAGTGGGACTCGGGTGCACTCAGCGCGATCAGCGTATTCAATATGTGCGTCGCAGTCTTCTTCTCTCGCTCCCCGCTAAACAAAGCTTCGCGCAGTTTCATCGTCATGGCCTCCTCGAATGAATATTCCCGCAAAATTCTCAACTCCCCCACTTTTGCGGAACCGTGCCTCGTTCATTCTGCCAAACAGATTCTACGGCCTGACAATTGGTGATTACACATGAAAAATATGTATAGGCCCCTTGCTAACACATACCACAGGGTTTTCCTCACTGGCAAGACACACGTAGACTATCGGCGAGGTCTAAATGCTCTGTTCACTCGCAAGGCGCTTGGGTAATTTCGCGACATTCATATCAGTAAAGCCTTGGCGACTGATGTCCGTTTTTAGCATCTATGTCGGCATCCAAGAGCAAATTGCGCGTAAGCATCTGTCACAATGGCTCGCCCACACCAAGGAAAATCCAGGCCCAATGGCTATCATGATGCCTGCTCGCTACTGCAACATGGACACCTCCCTGCGCGTTTTCTGCGGCAACCACATTCCTGAACATGCTGCCAAGGAAATCAATGATAAGTACTGGGCAATTACGCAATCCCTGGAACTGGTCAACTTCCCGCTTGCGCTCCCGGGCACCAAGGTGTACAAGGCTGTCCAAGCACGCAAGGTCGCCCTCCGCTGGCTTGAACTCGCTGCTCACAACTCAAAAATCGCAATGGCTAATGGCGGTGAGCCTGAGTGTATGTTGGACCAGTGGGTTCAATCGCTTGCCGACCCCGCCTACAAGGGTCGCAAAGAGTTTAGCGATCTCGAAATGGCTATGGTTCTCTTCTCTTTCCTGTTCGCCTCTCAGGATGCTATGAGCAGCGGCTTGATTTACGGCTTCCAGCATCTTGCCGATCACCCCGATGTTTTGGCGAAGGTCAGGGAGGAGCAAGAACGCGTCCGCCAAGGCGACTATCGCAAGCCTCTGACCATCGAGATGATGGACGAGATGGTTTACCTCCAAGCTGTCGTCAAAGAGAGTCTGCGCGTCACGCCTCCCGTCACAATGGTTTGGGCGCTTCTTTTCTGTTGATTCGTGTGCCTATTGTTGACCTTCGAGTGTCCATGTTTGTTCAGGTCCCATATAAAGCCACCCGCGCATTCCCTATTTCGGACGAGTACACAGTCCCGGCGAACAGCATGGTCATTCCCTCTTTCTACAACTCGCTCCATGATCCCGAGGTCTACCCGAAGCCCGACGAGTTCAAGCCCGAACGTTGGCTGGATGCTAACGGCTCAGCGAACACCAGTCCGAAGAACTACCTCGTGTACGGCAGTGGCCCACATCGATGCATTGGTCTGGAATACGCCAACATGAACATCGCGCTCACTTTGGCCACTGCCGCCGTAATGATGAACTTTCAGCATGAGGTCACCCCCCTGAGCGATAAAATCGAGTACGTTGCCTCTTTTTCCCTCCTGCTCGAGCGTTGTTAATGTTGTGCTTTCAGCATAATTGCCACCCTTTTCCCTAAGGACGGATGCCGTCTCAATCTCAGCCCTCGCAACAACGCCTGAAATGTATAATCACGACCCTTGAAGCAAAACCTCTTATAAGAAGGATTTCTCTATCTTTCTGGGCAACAGAATATTATTTTTTCACCATGCAACCCCCGTAGCTTACATACCACCACGAGTCGAGTCTCAGATGTATATAGGCTGCGGAGAGCCAATCAACCAGGCAACAAGACTTTATTATTACACCTGTCCATTATTCGCATATGTAAAGTAAGTACTTCGTGAGACCTAGAGTTTCTTGACCAATAGAGGCAGCGAGCTGCCCGTTTCTCCTTTGATGCGCGGTCGGATGACGAAACTCTGGAACGGTTCGATCTCGTGTTGGCAGCGGAAGGAGAAGCGCTGGAGAAGTGTGGCTGTCAAACACTGGCTCCATGAATTATCAGTCAAATACGTATGGTTCGCTGTCTTCGCAAGACACCGACCTTGATTTCAGCCATGGCAAATGTCTTCCCGAGGCACGAACGGGGTCTGGAAGCCGAGTCAAGCGTCAGCTGTGGCCCTTTACTAGATGAAAGAAGCTCCATCGATTTACCCCATGCTGAAGGCCAATAGTTCCTGTCCTTTCACGAGCCCAGTCTTCTTCTTCTCAAGCCACCGGCTGGGACGAAACTCGTCCGCGTCAAGACCCCAGAACTCTGGATCTTCTTGCAGGACGTTCACAGGTATGGATATTAAGGTGCCTTTGGGGACAACGAGCTGCATCTCCCCGGTTTCGACTATTGGCTCTGCAAGCGGGACCATAATTGTCTCCGAAGCCTAGGTACAATACACCAGTTGGTATGAAGGGCAGTAAATAGGGGGGACGCGCACCTCGTGGTGATTTTCTAGGACGGCGGGGTGGAGGCGGAGGGTTTCTTTCAAGACGGCGTCAAGGAACGGTAGTTCGTTGTTAAAGTGTTCAAATGAGAGGTCGGGAATGGCGCATATTTCTTCCCGTAATTCTGCCTGGATGTCCGGATGTCGGGCGATCTCGTAGAAAATCCACTAAAGCAACGTGAAATTAGCACAGGTGAAATAGCCAAAAGAGAAAATTAGAAGTTAGTCACCGCCACAATTGCTGATACGGTCTCATAACCAGCGGAAATGACAGTGCGCATTTGGGATACGACTTCCTCTTCGTCCATCTTTGAGCCAGAAACCTGCTCGCACCTCACTGTGCCGGTGTAGATCAGGAGTCAGCCTTAGAGCGAGCGAATAAGAAATAACACGGGATACGCACACATTGTTGCAAGCAGCGTCCGGTCGTTGGTATCGCCGACGAGTCGCGCGTCTTTCCACATCTTCGAAGCAATGGCACCGAGTTGGGATTTAGTCTCCCTAATCATCTCTCCTTTCTTGCCGATGGAGAGGATGGAAGGGAATAGCCAGAAAAGGGCGCGCATATAGAAGGACGCGAGGCTGTTTTCACTGTTGGTCAGGCCATCGAGCGCAGTTGCCAATTCGTGTGGTTCGCCGGCGAGGCATTCGAAGTCGTATGAAAAGGCTGCGCGACCGATGGTGTCAAGTCTGTGGCGCCTGTCAACGGCAGACCCCGCGGAATGGAGTGATAAGCTCACGCAAATCGTCCGGCCCAGTTTGTGACTTCGATTTCTGTTTCCTGGCCGTGATTTTGGTCGATTACCTTGTTCCATTGGTTTGCAAGGCGGGCGGAAGTCTCGAACAGGACGGCAACGAGCTCGCGGACAGATTGTTGACTGGTGGATAATATCTGAACTCTGGATCGAACACTAAGTTAGGGGACGACATACTTAAGCGCCGGGGCCAGAGTGCGCCGCTGCAGCTCGTGCTCCTTTTTCCCTGAAGGTGCGTTAGGTAGAAGTCCAAACTAGATGACGCACGCAAGTACCTTCTACCCAGAGTATGCCTTCTCCTAAAGTAGCTTTAAACCACGCACGGACTCCGTGCGGCTTAGGAAAGTGGTAGGCGCCGTCGCCAAGAATGAATGAAATAGCCCGAGGGTCGGTGATGGAGATAATTTGATGCTGTAGTAATTGTTTCAGGAGGAATGGCCTTCTTTAGTTGTACGAAACATACACCGAAGGCACCCGTGAATGCCACGAGTTTCCCAAAGTTCTTGTGCCATTCCACGTAGCGAGCACCTGGGCGGCCGTGGTACAGTTCCCATTCTTCACCCCAGAGAAGAGAACTCCTTGGGGGTCCGGGGACATGGCGGAATGTCCGACGCACTGAGAAGTAGTGTACGACGAATCGCGTGAGTATAACAATGTAGAAGCCTGCAGCGATGAGAGAGAGTTTGTAGATAAACGAGAGGAACATTTTGTGGGGATAGGGGATTGGAGACGGAGGCAGAACGGAGGCATTTTATAGGGCGGGGCAGGACGCGACAGAATGAGATGTGAGACTAGTACTTGCATTCGCGACATTTCATCAAAGATGGCCGCGCGCAGGGGCCGAACGATGGAGATTGCGCAGAATCGAGATGTGGCGGCGAAGGCAATGGGGGATCTACAATGAGTCACGTGATGGGGTATCTTTGGAAAGTGGAACCTTGATGAGATCCTGTCGTCTCCCTCACTGCAACACATTGCCGCGCACGACTCGAGCAACAGCGCCCACAGCCCCGCGTATACCCAACTCACGCTGCTGGAGACCCTGCACAGCTCGCTTCAGAACCCGTCATGGACCCACCACCGTCGTCGCGATCCTCGTTCTCGGACCCTCCCTCCGCACCACAGGGCCCTATACCCCTCTTTGACGGTCATCTCCGCTATCTTACCGACTCCTATCTTGCTTTTTTCCAAGAAAGGCACGTTTCGTCGCGTTCTATCGACATCACCATTTGACTTTCATTTGCAGGAGACGCATCGAGGAAACATAGTTTGTGTTGCAATTCCATCTCCACAACACTGACTGAACACTCGTGCAGCGTCGAATCACTCAGGAAACTCTATCGGAAGATTAAATCAGTGGATGCATCGTTGGATGACAGAGGGGAATTGAGCACGATTCGAAGTGCATGGGCAGAAGTCGTCGAGAATGTTGACCGAGGTGCGTTCTCGCGTTCTTTGCAACTCATCCCCGTGCGATATCAACAAACACAACAGAGGCTCAGACGAGACAAGCACTATGCTCGACATTAACGTCGGATGTTATTAGTCCGTTGGTCACATTGAAAGTGAGGCACTCTCGTGATGCCCTATCTTGGAGTCTAATGAGAGTTTCTTCGCCAGGAAACCCAAGAGCGTACGCGAAAGAGGATCAAAGAAGATCTTAAAGATTCAGGTGCTGCGTATAACGAGTACGCAGAGGTCATGCTGCCAAAGTTAAAGAATCGATACACGAAGAAATATTCTGAGGTTGAGGTATGTTCGTGGAAATAGACAGTTTGCCCACTTCTTCAACTGTTCTTCTCCAGGAACAAAAGAAGGCTGCTACTGCACCCCCCCTGGTCTCTCCCCAACCATCTCCTTCCATGAACCCTGAACAATATACACACAACTCCAAGTCGAACCCATCCATCCCCTCTCGTCCAACAGTCACTGCCCCACAGCCGTTACGTGCACTCGATCGACGACCTTCTGGAAGTGTTCCAGGTCGTAATCGCTCTCCATCGTCATCGACGGCCTTCTCGGATCTCGCACATCAAGGTATTTCGTCCACAATACAAGTCAAAGAACTGATAAGATGATATTACAGGGAAGAAACAGCTAAATCAATTAATTGGGTTCTTGGATAAGGGTGGATCGGTCAAGGACAGTTTAGGAGTACGCGAGAACCAAGCACTTCGGACCGTTCGAGCTAAACGAGATGCCGATGAAGCAGGTACGCCGTCAAATTTTGGAGATTTGGAATGGAACCATTCATGCAGTGCTTCTCAACCACTAGATAAAGATTACCGAAAGGGCGTTCATTGGCTCGAAACGCTGAGACTGCGACGCACCAAAATATTGGAAAGCGGGTATAAGGTTAGAACAACAACTTCGAGACCCTGTATGATATTCATCTCCAACGAAGAGCCTCGAAATGTTCGTCGAAGAAGTATCGACTACAATGAAGAAAGTGCTGGAGAAGTACAGCGACAACATGACGTGAGCTTCGGGCATGACGCCTCTTTGATCCGTTCCTGACTGCTGACTGTTGACTGCTCTGCTGGCAGCGCTACTACCACCACACAAACACAATTATCTTCGCATATGCGTTCAATCATAGATCGGATATCACCAGAGAAGGACATTTCCAAGCTTAAAACGCAAATACCCCGTTCACTTGCCTCTGCCATACCTGATCCGATCTTATACGAACATGGTTTAGTTGGAGAATGCAACGATCTAATATTCGGCTTCAGCTTGGTGGACTACGCTACCGCGAAGCAGCTGCCGGAAGGCGCTGTACCCAAGATTATCCGTCTTTGTATCGAAGAAATCGATAAGCGCGGCCTCGAAGCTGAAGGAATATATCGAGTGCGTTTTTTTCGTCCATGTGCATTTACTCATCAGTAAAACAAATTTCAAGGTTTCTGGACGGCATGCAGTAGTTCAGGCTGTAAGACCCCTTTCGGCCAACTACACCTGGGCTCCTGCTGACACCCTGATAGCTCCAACATGAGATCGAGAAAGATGAAAATGCCTTCCAATTCTCGTCGAAAGATGACGTATATTGTGTCGCGTCCCTCCTAAAAGTCAGCCTCTTCATTCTCTTGAAACAAGTTTTGTGCTGACCGTAAATCAAGCTATACCTTCGGGAACTACCAGAACCTGTCTTCAAGTTCTCCCTCCAAGATCGCATCCAGCACACGGAAGATAGAGGTACCCGTTGTAATAACCCTAGCAGAACTGGCACTCATTCCAGCCACAGAGGAGCATCTGTCAAACAACTTCGTGCTTCTGCGCTCGAAGATTCGCAGACTACCCCCTGTGCATCAAGCAACGCTGAAGGCTTTACTCGAACATCTAGCCCGAGTCGTTGCAAAGTGTGATAAGAATAAAATGGACGCCAAAAATCTTGCTATAGTCTTTGGAGGCGTGATTTTCGGCGATGATGAGATGCCAAAAGGAGGTGACCTGCTGAGCGTTCAGACTATCAAGGTTCTTGTCGTTTTCCTCTAGAAATATGACCGTTCACTGAGATTCTTCCTGCAGGATTCCCTAATGGAGGACCTCATTTTAAACGCGCATATTCTCTACGACCACGATCCCAATTCTCCCCCTTTGCCTCCGACGCCTGCAGGTGAACCAGTGCCAGCAGTTACTTATGGTTCAAAGAGCACGAAAGTGGCTACTGTCCCTGCTGACGGCGTGGCGTTGCTATCGCCTCAAGATTTCGCGCCGAAGCTTCCTGCACGTCCCAACAATAGCATACATCCTTCATCAAGGGCTAATGCTCCTCCTCCGAGCAGATCAAGGACGGCGGAGAAGGCGCTACCATTGTCGATCTCGGAGACACCAACGGAGTCATCACCCTCGCCTTCTCCGACCGACAAAGCCTCGACCGTCGAGTCGACCATGACGGGGCAAAGGAATTCGATCTCGTTCCCTGTCCCGGAGAGCCCACCCACGTCGCCAAAACCGCGTACAACGACGTTGGACGAAACAGCCGGTCATGTGGGGGGTGCTACGGGCGGTAAATAGTGTAGCACGGTGGACACAGCACGTGTATAGCATTCATGTGTATTCCTTATTTGTATTGGTATAGTGTGCAATCATCTTTTGTTCTTTTTCGCTGCAGGTGTTGGGATTCGATTTCGTGAGGGATTCTCGAGGTAACATCGGTATCCTGGAAAGGCTCCCCTGGTGGGTCTGCGCTTTTGAAAATATCGCAATGCGAGATCCCATCAACGTTCCACGTGGTTCGGAAGTACTTTCTACTCAATAAGGAATTTTTAGCCTAAATAGGGCGATGCTCTAGAATTGCCCTTGGTCCATAAGACTAAGATTACACAAGCTAACCATGTACGTCGATACTACCCAAATCTACCTGAGTCCAAGCACTTTTTAGTGCCTGCCCTGTATCATCAATGGAGTGCAAGAACCTCAGCAATTCTTGACAGAGCTGCCAGTCCTTCCCTTCGAAGGCACATTTCAATAGCCGGACAGCTTCGGTGCTATTTTCGTCCAGTTGTTCAAGATTGTGCAGAACAAGTAGGTAAGAGCCGGCAGTTTTTAGTCGTTTGAAGGCTAGGCAAGTCTGGAGAGCGAAGCAGCGTCATCAGAGATTATCTACATCACCTTAGGAAAATGAATGTCTACCTCGAACAAACCTTTCGGATTTCCTACAACATCAAATAGATGCCTCCATCGAGTCAGTTCTGTCTTCCGCGCACACCCCACAATGACATCGAGAGACACATCAAAGTGGTCTAGGAATTCGACAGCTGCTGGTAGGACGGACTCATAGTTATCAGTAGTATCGTCACCATCGCTGTTCATCGAGGCAACATCCGATTCCACGACAGTGTGTAGAAGAATCTCTAATGCATGTGCGAAGAACACCAGGTTCTTGTAATGAGACGCAAAAGCAACTGCCTCCTTCACTTGGTGGTTTTCTAGGTGGTAGAGGAGGATGTGCTGTAAGAATAGATGAGACTAATTGCCACATTAGTAGCTGTGCAGTCTCATCTAGCCAGCAACTTACGCTGGTAGCATGTCGGAATAATACAACTGGAAGGTTGGCTCTTATTGCAGATTCGTGCTCAACACCGATGATAATGCCCTTATCCATAAGAACGGCTGTGATTCAAGGTATCAACGGCGATAGCAAAAGAGCCTGGAAAATGAAGCTCACAAAGAGGGTAAAAGTCCAGTGGTATCTTGACGCTTTCTTTCACATCCTCCATGGTGCTAGCACTAGCATCCCGTTGATGCGAGTCTATTGATAGAGCGTTGAGCCACACTCGCATTCCTTGAGCATCATACGCCCAGAGAGAATTCTCAAGAGCACCAACACCGCGGAGATGAATCCAGCAGAACTCTATCCGATCCGCGAGAACTTGGATGTCATATTTCACTTCCTCGTTGGCGGAATGCTGGAATAAATTGTTAAAAGGACGTCATCTGAGTGCAAGAAATCTTCAAACCTTTCTTGGTCGCAAAAGAGTAAGCTGCCCACCGACGACCATTAACACCGTCGCAGCAGCAAGATCATCGACAGGATCACCGATTTCTGGAACACATTGTAAGAACAGCAGGTGCGAGTAATATCCAGCCAAAACATACGCTTTTGTACAGCTGGTATCATCCAACTCAGCATCCTGACTGCACCAGGTGCGGATATGATTCCAGTGAAAGATATACTGCCGCAAAGATGAAACTTTATTGAATCCGCCGTCGGCACGATAAGGTAGTGGTGCAGGGTGTTATCCGCCGTATAGACCAAGAGTGAATTGTCGACAATGGACAAAATAATGACCGGAGCTGAAAGAACTTCGCGATGCAAAATATTTTGAGCAGATAGCTCCATATCTCGAGAATAGAGGCGAATCTATACGAGAAAATCAGACTCATAGAGCAAAGAAACCGCGCTCACATACCTGATAAGATTTGGCAATCTCGACAGCAGCAACCAACACATGGTGGAACCACAGAAGACCACCCCGTACAGTAAAATTTTGCTCCTGTTCCTCATCCGCGAACATCTTCCATCGGCCTGAAGTTGAGCTGTAGTGAATCAAACCTCTTCGACCAGCGATAGCAATCAGTCTTCCGTCACTGCCTAAGCAGGAATATCGAATGGGCCAGTTCAATGCCAGGTATCGTTGTGGGATCTGAGATGCTCATGATCAGTATTAGCAATTTATTCTAGGAAAATCAGACCTTGATATGCTGCCAAACGTCTGATTCTGGGTTGATGACACTCAAGTCAGGCTGGTCAGCACCTCTGTAAATAAGTGCTCTATCATCCAGTTGCAAGAAGGCATATCGTGTGTTGTCCTTTGCACCGTCAGTACGCAGAGAGTGTTGTATTTAATGACCCCTTACAGGTGAATGCTGCCCGGTAGTTGCACTCTTGGCGAAAGGAATAACGAACAACTGTCCATTGCGCTTTCGAGGAAGGGGGGACGCGAGAACGAACAGTTCAAAATTCCCTGGTCCCCAGAACTAGAAGACCGTTTGAGACTGCCAATCTCAGCCAGAGGCGACTTACTAGATCCTTGACACCATACATGAAGATATCCTGAAACCTTGAAAGAGCATTAGTTGGCACAACGGGGGGTGACAATCGTCTCACTTTTCTTCGTCGACCGCCTCGTCAACACCAATTCCAGACGCTAGGCATTTACCGCCGACACTGAAGATGCCCCATCCATGTTTCCACCCAACTGCAAGCACATAACCGTCCGAACTCCATTCCAGCGCAGTGATATCTCCTGTTTGCTTGTTGAAGGGATTAGGTACCTCGATCTTCTGGGACTTGGGCATGATTCCAATTTCCGAAGGGAAGTTCGTGAACTGAATTCCACCTCTGCGTTCTCATGAGACTTCTGTGGTGGAAATGGGTCAATTGCCTTACCCATGGGTCCCAATAGCAATGAGAGAGAATTTGCTGTTGACGGCGACCCATGTTGCGTGATTTTGATCTCGATAAACTCGTGTATGATCAGGCTCTTCGTCATCAGGTTCTATACGGCGTTGTTTTTGTATCCATTTGGGCGCCTGAAAGTCGTGAATGCAAGTGCCGTTCCACCCTGCTTGTCTGGGCAAAGGACCATCGTCTGGGACATCCTAATGTGCAATGCAGTCAACATTATGGTTTGGGTTGATATCATTATATTTACTTCGGAGAAACGATGCTCTGACGAGGATTCACGAGCACTTTCTTCTTCAGCACTGTCTTGAAGCCCAACCAGATACGCCCGTCCGTCAGAGGTGATCCAGATCTCGCCATTCAAGCTCTTGGAATAAGAAATACGAGTGACATTAACTGCAGCACGTTGATTATTAGCACGCGGTGGGAATCATCCAGAGGGAAAAGATTCACCATCAGACTCGACGAGCCACGAGAAATCCAGGTCGTTGAGCAGCCACGTATGATAGTCAGCAAGAGGCCTCGTCCCTTCAGCTTCCTCTTCTTCCTGCAGCGGCCAGGGCATTTGTTGAATTGTTGGTGGATCCTGGGTTGAGAACATGACATAGTGTTTGCGAGGTGATACACTGGCCAGTCAATGAATATTGGTGTACGTCGATCGGCGGGACCGAAAATACCTCAACAAATTTCCTTCGACCCGGATAACTCCTTCGAAGTGCAGACTGACAGAGTTTAGGGATAGACTTTCTCCTGGTCCTGCCAGGAAATTGCGCTGGGCGTTTGCGGGTAGAGGGACCGTGTCATAGACCGTTTCGTTCAGGTTGAACTCGACCGAAACCAGCACCAAGTAGGATGCTGAGGTCTAGGAGTGATGCAATTATCTCTGTGGACGCGATTTGCATAGATATGTAACACACCTTGATCACAATTCGGCACCCATCTGGCGACCACCACACATCTTCGCTATCTCCATGATTGAGAAGAGAGGTTGGAGTCCGCGTCAGTACAGAAAGTAAGGCAGAAGGCTAAAGAAAGGGTAAGCGTGGTGTATGAGCTCTGAAGACGTTAACTTACCCTGCCAGACCATACGGCAAGGGTAGTTCGTGTAAGTGTACAAAACAGTAACTTTCTTGAACTTGACGCGAGGGCTACGACGGGCTCTGCAGGGATATTGGGGAGAGCAGGGATCGTCGCAAGCTGCCTGGCCGCTGCGGTGGGGAAGTACATCCTCTACCCAGGCGCATGAGGGTGTGGGGGAAGCTTCGGGGGCATACGTTGGTCAAGCTGGCATCTCCATTTCTAAACAGGTCCCAAAATAGCACCGTGTAGATCACTTCGGCAACTTCATGGACGAGAAATATCCGTACATCGCATTCTAAGTCTTGTCTCAAGCGACGTACTAGAAACTAGGGAACTAGGTCATCTCGAAGCACGATTTACTACACATTCCTTGCTTTAGGCAGTCGGCTTCTCATAACTGGGAGTGGGTGAGACAAGCAACTCACACAGGCCTGCTGACGACACTGATGACGAATAGCTGTGGAGATTCGGGGGTTGGATGATTACAATAGTACAGCAAATTAACCAAGTGCCGGACATGTAAGTAAAGTGATAGTACAATGGTGGTCAAATGATTGTCTGAGTCGGAGCGCGAGCAGTTTCTTCCTTCCAAGTCCCTGACGCTAGGCTTGAGAGGATGGTGGTCGAAACCAGGATTTGAACTTAGCCCAAGATGTTTTGTGCCGATTATCTTCATTCACTTCAGCGTTGCTTTGGATGACCGGCAGAACATCGTGTGAGTGATCTGCAGGGCCCAGAGCCATAGGTTGCAGTCGCGACTGTCGAAGGAGGGCGAGAATTAGGCTCACGCCCTCACGAGACTGTAAGAAATTAATGAGGGTAGGACGCATGAGGCTCAGAAGACGCACTCGTTGCATGTTGGCCTTGAATCGCGTTAGACCATGATTCTCGATCCTTTTTGTGAGACCCCACCCAAACCGGGAGAAAACCCGGGCCTCCGTGTGTTGGAGGGTCCTTTCAGAGAGCGCATAAGTAAGGAATGTAAGAGAGTCGAAACAAGAAGGGAATACACACCCTTTGGGTGTCTGTGCAAACTGGACGCTCTCTTCCACCTGCATAACCTTGACATGGTCGAGATTCTTGGTCACACATCTCACGACCTTGCCATACGGGTCAACCTCGCTTTCCTCAATGACCCAGGATTCAGCTCTTGAGACTATGCCCCTCGGAAACCACCGGGGCATGCTCCCCTTCTTCAGAATGAGGCGCGTCGTGACCAAAGTGCCGGAGGGTGTGGTGTCGCGAGAGATGACATCGCAGGAAATGACATGAGCCGCGTAGGGATTTGGGTAACGAAGGAAGAAGGCTAGGGTGACGATGGACCAGGTATCGCTGGAAAACTATATGAGCAGAGACTCGGAAAGAGAGACTAGGAAGAAACGGACTCGTAGAGAAAGGATTGAGAGAAGAATCTCATGGCCTTCGGAACGACGAGAGAGGTTCAGTCAAGAGGCTTTGAAGCCTGTTCGTGTTACACGACAACCGCTATTATACGACCAGATTAACGAGAACGAAGGTAGGAAGACAGCGGATGGGAGAGACTCGCCAAAGTCTCGAAGCTCGGCGAAGCCATGTAGGTCTGCTTAGTCAGCGGCTTCCCCGATCTGTCAGTGCGAGAGTGCCTCGAGGGAACGAGATGCTGGCTCGCCCGTTTATATATACTACCACCACCCACGCTCTTGCCGATGACTGTGCATGCTGTCAGGATGTGCGCGTGGCAAATGGCCTCCAACGTCGCGTCCCCAGAGATTTTTCGTGCAAAAAAGTCTATTTCCGATGATAGTACGACTGGCTGAATATCACATGGCAAGCGCAGACGACATCTTGTCTCCCAAATCTATCTTCGTCTGTTCACCCCACCGCCAACAGCGTCCCGGCACTTCTTTCCCCCTCACACATTATCAAGAAGCCGTGGGGGATGGCTGCCTTTTCTTCCTTGAGGACGTCCACAGCGTCAAATGAGAGGCTGGCCCGCTTCTTCCAAGTATATGCAGCGCATCGTCCTCTGATACAACGGATCTTGAACATCACCTTCGTCATCTATGCTCTCACTTCCACATATGCAGGCCTATCAGGGAAGTCTTCAGGTTCAAGTTCATCGAAGGCGCGGTCAAAGCAGCAGGAGAAAGGAAAGGCTCAGGCAGGAAAGCAGGAACGAGTCGCGGTCGGTTACACCCCATCCGGTCTCGGCTTAGATATTGAAGCACTTCACAGGTCGACGCGCTGTTCTTCCAACGCCTCAAGCAAATACTTCGCATTGTGATTCCTGGGATCCGATCGAAAGAGGCTTTACTTCTTCTGATGCATTCAAGCCTGCTCATCTTCAGGACTGCAATATCTCTTTACGTTGCTGCCTTGGACGGAAAGTGCGCCCCAATTTGCTCTTGTCGGAATTCACATTAACTAGAATCGGGCAGGATTGTAGCAAGCTTGGTGCGGGCCCAGCCTCTCCAGTTCTTTTGGAACATCCTTCGTTGGCTCGTGGTCGCTATTCCTGCGACATGGACAAATAGCTGGCTTTCCTATATCCAGAACAAGCTCTCAATAGCGTATCGCACGCGTCTCACCCAAGAGGTCATGAAGCAATACCTAGGAGAGGAAGGAGAAGGCGCAAATGGCAAAGTTTATTACAAGCTTGGTACGTCAGACCTTCGTCGGTCGAAGAGAGATGCTGAGACCTTCTTGCAGCTAACTTGGACGACAGAATAAAGAATGCCGATCAGTAAGAGCCACTTGACATGTCAGGCCGTTTGGACGCTAAATCCTGCACCAGGATGATTACTCATGACATTCAACGTTTTTCCACACATCTTGCAGCCATTTATTCGAACCTCGCGAAGCCTGTCCTTGATGTCATCCTATATAATTTTCAACTGTCACAAAACGTCGGCGCGGAAGGTGTTCTCGCTTTGACGTTCTTTGTCCAACTATCTGCAATTCTACGTCAGTCATTTCATCCCTCGAATGCCGTGCGTCTCTGACACTTGGAGCCAGTGAGGTACATGACCCCTCCTTTCGGGATGTACACGGCCCTTTCAGCACAAATGGCAGGGTCTCTCCGTCATGCCCACTCCCGCCTCGTTGAGTTCGCCGAGGAGGTAGCTTTCATGAAGGGAGAGGAGACCGAGAAGATGCTCATCGAACGCGAATACGCGGCTTTGATCGAGCACGAGAATAGCGTCCTGCAGCGGCGCTGGTGGTTCGGTTGTGTTGAAGAAGGCATTATCAAATGGCTATGGGGAAGCTTTGGGGTGCGGAGTTTTTAGAACAGATTTTTAACGCATGCTCATATCACCCCAGCTTGTTCTCTGCGCTGTCCCGGCGTTCTTTAAGATTCCGGGTGCAGAAGCTCTCGATCTAGGTGGTCGAACTGAAGGTGATATATTTCTGTGTTCAAGTCGCTGTTGACCACTAAACCGTGATCTCAGGTTTTGTGACGAACCGTCGTCTGTTGCTGTCTTCATCAGGTTTGTTTCTCTCATTCGTCCTAGCCTAAATCATCCATACTCATGACCGTTAGATGCCTTTGGACGTGTGATGTATTCCTACAAGGATCTTTCGGAGCTGGCGGGATACACAGCTCGCGTTTCCCTGCTCCTTGACACTATGAAGGATGTCCGCAAAGGGAAGTTCGACAAAGCGCTTGTGAATAGTGCCGCCAAAGAGGATAATGCTATCAGTGAGTTTGACTTTTAGCCTTTATCTTCGCTGCTTACCGAAAACGCGTTAGTCCTCAAGGGCCGTGGACATGTCATTGAATCTGAAGACATTCGGTTCGAAAATGTGCCCATCGTGACCCCTAACGGCGACATCCTCGTCAGGGAACTGAGCTTCCATATAAAACCTGGGGTACGTTACAGCTTTCTTGCTCCTGTATCTGATGTCCTGATACGTCTCCAGCAAAACCTGCTCATTGTTGGACCCAACGGTTATTTTATTGCACGCCTTCTTGTTGAAGAAACGCTGAAAATTATCCGCAGGTTGTGGGAAATCATCCCTGTTCCGCATCTTGGGTGGCCTGTGGCCTATCTATGGGGGAGTCGTTCACAAGCCGGCTGCATCTCAGTTCATCTTAATCCCTCAACGGCCCTATCTTCCGCTGGGTACCCTAAGAGATCAGGTCATCTATCCGGATTCGAAGGCTGACATGGAGAAACGTACGTCGCTAGTGTTTTCCCTGGACGAATGACGGCTTATGAGTTACTAGGTGGTATTACCGACGACAATCTTCGGAGAATCCTAAGCGTCGTGCAAATGGATAAAATCGTCGAGCGCGAGGGCGGATGGGACTCCGTTAAGGAATGGCGTGAGACTTTGAGCGGAGGTGACCAACAGAAGATTGCTTGGGCAAGACTTTTCTACCATCATCCCAAGGTATGTGCTGAACCACCATAGTCTGGCCCATGGCTGACGACCTGTCTAGTACGCCGTGTTGGATGAGGCAACATCGCTTGTACCAACCGAGATCGAGGGCAAGATGATGGAATATGCGACGCGACTGAACATAACGCTCCTTACCGTCTCTCATCGGCCTTCGCTGTGGAAATACCACGCTCTTATTCTCCACTATGATGGCCAGGGTGGTTATGTCTTGTAGGTCCTTTACGAACCTCACCCTGGCACATCGTGCTTACATGACCATAGCACGAAGCTAGATGCCGAGAAGCGCCTGGCCCTACAGGAAGAGAAGCAGGCTTTGGAGACGAAATTACTTGAAGTGTAAGTGGTCCGTCTCCGGACTTAAACAGGAAGCTCAATCCTTTCCCATAGTCCGAAGATAAAGGAAAGACTCGCAGAGCTTAAAGCCTTACAAGAGGTTGCACAACATTAGACCCATCTACCGCTATCGTCCTTCTGTATGCATTCATCTAATAATTGGAGGTAATTCTACATAGATCATGCGTATATATTGCTAGCCACTCTGTATCTCTATCATACCTACAATGATTTTCGTAACGGGCTTGCTTTGATAGTTTCATGACTTTCGTGGCTGCTCAAGACACCGTCAGTCACGATAAACGACAGCCCGAAGAACGTGCCCCACCTCTGTTTGGTGAAGAAGTAACGGGAGGCCGCGGTTCACGGTTCGCAGCGGAGTTTGAAATTTCACAACTTGTCCTAAGTAAGAAGACCACGGACCGCTTTCCGCCACGAAATTGAGCTTCAGACTCAATCTACTACCCTCGATGTCGAGGCAAGATAAGGCCACGACGGACAGGTTTGCAAGGACTCTTCGAGAGCTTGTAAAGAAACCTGAAAACAAAGTATGCGCGGATTGTAAACGCAACGGTGAGCAGTAAAGTTCGTCTTCGGGTTGTTTCATGCTGAACATATCTTCAGATCCACGATGGGCGTCATGGAATCTGTACGTTGTGTTGACTTTCCTCACGACTCATACCAACCTTCTTGAAGAGGTGTCTTTCTGTGCATTCGGTGTTCTGGAATCCATCGCGGAATGGGAACCCACATTAGCAAGGTGAAGTCGGTGGACCTTGATGTTTGGACTCCAGAGCAGATGGAGGTGCGATACCGCAAGTTTCGCGGAGAGTCCTTCCTTGATTGAAAACAAATCCCAGTCTATCCAGAAATGGGGCAACCGCCTGGCGAACCTCTACTGGGAAGCGCATCTCAAACCTGGGCATATCCCTCCCGAGCAGTACGTTTTTAGGTATCCTTTTCCCCCTCTTCTCCGATTTTAACGATTCGCCAGCAAAATGGAATCCTTCATCCGCTCGAAGTATGAATCGCGTAGATGGGCGCTCGATGGCCCTCCTCCTAGTGACCCTTCCGTTCTGGACAGTGGATCAACTGTTCAATCTGCCCCCGTGCCTCAACCTGCACCCTCCCAGCAATCTGTGACGCAGCCAACGATGAACTCTACGCGACAGACACACGCCAAGAATCCCAGCATTTCTACTCGCGGCTCGGTCGCTCCTCCAATCACGACCCGCCAACCGCAAGTTCACCAGCTTATCTCTTCTAACTTCACGAACAGACCGGCCCCGGCTAGCTCGGTGGCTACTCCTAGCCCACCCATAACACACACGTCTACTCCCTTACAACCCACCGCGGCCCCTGGAAATGATCTCTTTTCGCTGGATTTCCATGCACCAACCACACCTGCGAACCACGCCTCTGTCGTTCCTGAACCAAAGAAGGATGTTAAACATGATATCCTCTCTTTGTTTTCTGCGGCCCCAGCAAGTGCATCCCCCGCTGCTCCAGGTTTCGGACAATTTAACAGCTTTGGTACCCAGTGGGGCGGAACCGCCCCTCCCCAACAGGTTCAGCAGCAACCAGCTGTTCAGACCAGTATGGTAGGGGGAAATGGTGTCGGAATGTGGGGTGCATCCTCTGGTTGGACCGGAACACCAGTTGCACCAGTTGCGCAACCAAACATCTGGAACGCATCCGCGACCGCCAGCCATCAACAGCCCCCCAGTCTCTTCGACACAAATGCCGTGTGGGGTGGTACCGCTTCTGCCCCGTCATCACAAGATTTATTCGGGTCGTCTTTGGCCTCGCAACCTGCAGCCAAGAAAGACGATGCGTTTGGAGATATTTGGGGGGGTTTCAAGTGAGGTATTTCACATTCTTTCGACTGTGTAGTTTCTATCGATTTGCTATCTACACGTGGTGCATTCCTCAACCCAACGCAACCCATCAAGCCTTTCCTGGGGCAATGCCAATGTCCTAATTGAATTATTAGATGAGCATTCGTAAATCTACTTCTCAAGGTGCACGCCTCAATGAGCCTCCGGGCGATTGGGTCCTTTGCTCTTCTCCAATTACTCCTCGCGAGTATTCCATCCTCTATGACCCACTTGACGGCCTACACAGCGAGCTGTTTGAACTTTGGCAGCAGCTGAAGATGAATCAACGAGAGCGACCTCGTAATACCGGAGACGGATTTCAATATTTGGTGAGTTGGCGAGTTTGTACTAGAGCTTTCCAAGATGGAGGATTAGGTCGGAAGGAAGAGGAGGGTAAGATTGAAGCGTCTCAAGGAAGACAACTGTAAATGTATTGCCGTCAGATGAAGGCCAGGCAACTAGATAACATATGGAAAACTGACCAACTTCAAGGTTTAAGTTGAAGCCCTCGAGGTCCGTTTCTTTGAAATTGAGGTGAGAAGCGTTGAGTGTACGAGCACCATTCCACCTCAGAGCAAGATCATACGCTTTCTTGGCTAGGCTAACGTCGTACTCCACTTTGACATACCATCGTCATAGAGCCGTGCATCCCAATCAACGCTATCGAGCGCCTTGATCTTATTGGGACCGTCCAGTAGCCGTAAAGATGGTTTTTCCATTCTGAAGTTATACTGAAAGTTTCCATGTAGTCCTTGACGTAGGTAAGAAAGACACCGAGGCCTCCCAGAGTTCTCTCTGGAAACCAAATCAATGTTAGCCAATCTGCGGTGATAACAGCTTCCTCACCAAGATGCAGGAGGAAGTTAGCACCCTTCTCATAAGTTATGCTCAAGTAGAGTATGCCTCATCCAGATCTTCACCCTCCTCGAAGCTGATGACCAGCCTCTGGTATCTGGGTCAATCTTCATATTGCTTCAGAGAGTCGTAAAGAGCCTCGGATCTGATGACGAAAGAGTGTTTGGTCGGGATCTTCCGCGAACCGGACCGGCAAACGACTTCCTTTCATGGCGAAAGCGTTGGCGACACGGTATTGACGTCGCTGCTTGCAATGAACACACAACCCCTCAGCACGTCTCTCAGATTCACGTCACGGCTCCTGTCGCGAAAATGTCTCATCAGACCTTCTCACATCCTACGCGCAATCGCCAGCCAAGCCCCAGAGCATCAGGCCAAGTATGCGGATAAATTGCGACAGAAAGCAGAGGAGTGAGACACGTATGTTTCGCGTCTGTTCTACTGTGATTCTGACGAAGCGAGTTCTCTTTCTCCAATGCAGAGCTGGCCTTTCGGTGTCCGAATTGGTCAAGAAAGCAGAGGCTGAGAAGGCTGAGCGGCGGAAAGCAGAGGCAGATAAGCTGAAGGCTGCTGCAGCGAAGTTCAAGAATGAGAAGCTGACCGAAAGCCCCTCGCACTCCTCGCAAGGAGAAAAAGCCCCATCCGTGTTAACTGGGGAACGGAAAGACGCGACCCCCTTTCGCGTACGTACACCGTCCGCAGCTTTCCGCCAGTCGTATGGTTGACCCGACCATTGAAAACAATTCAGGCGCTGTCAAGCATCTTGAGTCTGCCACGTCTATTATCTACGCCGCACACCCCAGAGCAGATCTCAGCCCTCTGGACGGCCTATCATGCCTCACGCTCCGGGGGGACTGGTCGAGGCTTCGTGTGTGCGACGATCCCGCTGAAGATGTACAAGACGATGGAGAACAGTGGACGCGCCTATCCTTCGTTTGTCGTTCCCGTCCCACGGGTGCAACAACACGAGCAAGAGGAGGATAGGAAGGGGGTAGTAGGGGCCGACGAGTCCGACCCCGCACTGCAGAAGCCGAAGAGCGACGATAATCAGAATGTGGCGCACGAGTTCTACTACCTCCAGTGGGACTTCCATGATGCGCCACCCATTCCGACACCCTCCGAAGACCTGTTCGCCAAGCCGGTACAGACACCGGAGGGAGGGAACCCACCGACTGCAACGATTTTATTTACCCCTTTGCAGGAGTATAAAATGCGGGGGAGCTTCGCCACACCGTACCTGGTTTTAACCTTGTACGCGGACCTGTCAGCGACTCATGGTCTCGTGCTGCTGCGAGGCGAGATAACGCCCTCGACGGGAGCTGGGAATGGGACTGCGGACAGATATATGCTGACGCAAGAGGATTCACAATTGTTGACGATGGCCTTGCAAAAGTTCTACCTCTGGAACGAGGATCCTAAGCAGGACAACGACCTCAGTGGTAAGACCTTGCTACGGACCTTCCACGAGCGCCCGCAAGAGTTCAAATGGGAAGACCTTATCAAGTTTTCCAACCTGACGATTTAAACGCGGGATAGCATAGAAAAGTATATTGCGTCTAGTAATGTTATGGAATGGGATAGATTTGCAGCATGTGAGATGTCAAGCTCGTGATTCGGGTTTTGCTAACCAACTACCCGCTCTTTCAGCCTCTTCCTCGAGTTCTTGAATAGCCTCGCCAATTTCGCCCGTTCTGTCGAGATCTAGCGAGACCATCTCGCGCTCGAAGGCCTTCCCGAATTGGGCGACAAGTCCCGGTACCTCATCCTCGAATCGAATAGGCTTCTGCAGTTTCGATTCAATGGAACCTGCACGAACATCGTCCAATCCGCACGCGACGATTTGGTTGAACCATGCAAGAGGCTCGTTTGTAATGTTCATGGCGAAACCGTGCGACGTGAGCCGATGACGGACCTGGACGCCGATGCTGGCAATCTTGGTGACAGGATCTAGGAATACGCCGGTATGGTCCGAAGGCGACGACACGATATCGTGGGCGTCACGCAGATGCAGCTTCATGAGCGTCTGGATGCGACAGACATAATCTTTGGTACCCATTGTCGGGGTGTAGCGGGAGAGATCAATCAAGGGATATCCGACGATTTGGCCTGGGCCGTGATAGGTGAGCTGTCCGCCACGGGTGGCGGTTATGAAGTCTGCGCCAAGGTTTTCCAGTCGTATGCGTTCATCGCGAATGGTGGGCTCTGTCTGCCTGCGGCCAGCGGTGTACGCAGGTCGATGCTCGAGGAGCAGGAGGACGTCTGGGTGCTCATTGGTGCGGCGCAGAGCTAGCTGGAGTTGATGAAGACGCTCCTGCAGCGCCCAAGTCTGCCGGTATGGCAGTGGACGGGCGAAGGTGTGGACAAGGATGGGAGGAAGGGACATGGACGGGTCGCGGAAAGACGTCGCGTCATCAGAAGAGCCGATATTTGTCCCGGGGGTCTGCGCCAAACAATCTTATCGCGGCTGACGTCACGGGCTCACGAAGTATTTGCAACACGATAAGGGAGTCTTAGACTTTGGTGATATCTTCTCTGTGGCGGCGTTCCATACGCAACCTCGGCCGTCGGTAAACCGTCCTATATATTTCTCCGTCCAACTATTTTTTTCGCCACTGCGACATCTCCCTTCATTCCTCCACAACGATGCAGCCCAGCACACTCGCCACCCGTACGTCCTCCTCTCAACGTTTCTGCATTTATTTTATTTATTCTTACCTCTCTTGCAGGTGCGGACGCTAGTCTGTAAGGCTCACCCATCTCTCTCCAAGAACCCCAGTTTAATTTGTCTTCCCCAGCTTTGATCGCGGAGACATGTCGTTCATTATTGTGGCCGGTGCCATGGTCTCTTTCATGGTGCCAGGTCTTGGTGCGCAGCATATTTTCTGCGTCTTGACTTCGACGCTCAACCCCCTGTAGCATTCCTCTACTCGGGTCTGTCGCGTCGTAAAAGCGCACGTACGTGTCAACCCCCTTTCTGCACCTACCCACAGCCCCTGAACCCCCTCGCCTTCAGTCTCTCTCATCTGGGCCGTCTCAGCAGCCAACGCAGTCGTCATTTTCCAATGGTACTTCTGGGGCTACTCTCTCGCTTTCTCCACCACCGCCACCAACGGCTTCATTGGCAACCTCGCTCGCTTTGGTCTCATGGACGTCGAAGCAGAACCGTCACCCGGCTCTCCACTCATCCCGGAGATTCTCTACAGTTTCTTCCAGATGGAGTTTGCGTGTGTAACTTTGGCCATCCTCATGGGCGGCCTTGCGGAACGAGGGCGTGTTCTCCCCGCCATGGTGTTCACATTTGCGTGGACTACCATCGTCTACTGCCCTCTTGCGTGCTGGATATGGAGCGTACATGGTTGGGCGTTCAAATGGGGCGTCCTTGACTTTGCCGGTCCGTCTTTCTTATCCCCTTTTGACGATCGGCTCCTTTTTAACACAAACTTGCCCTATAAGGTGGAGGCCCAGTAGAAATTGGCAGTGGCGTCGGTGGGCTTGCGTACTCTTGGGTCTTGGGACGTAGGCACGAGCGCGAGCTCCTCAACTTCCGGCCCCACAACGTGTCTCTCGTCGGTCTCGGAAGTGAGTTCCCACCCACCCCACACGCACTCTCCGCGGCGATTGAGTTGCTGATGAAAACACGCTCCTTCCAGCCTTCATGCTCTGGTTCGGATGGATCGGCTTTAATGGCGGAAGCGCATTTGGGTCCAATCTTCGGGCGATCTTTGCCATCTGGAATACCATGATTGCTGCAGCCTTTGGGGGGATGGTCTGGTGCCTGCTGGATTTCCGCATTGAAAGGCGTTGGAGTATGGTTGGCTTCTGCTCAGGGACGATCGCAGGACTCGTCGCAGCCACCCCCTCGTCCGGATTCCTCAGGCCATGGTCATCGGTTATCGTCGGAATCCTGTCAGGTGGCCTCTGTAACTTCGCCACTAAAAGTAAGTTCCTTGACAGCGCGACGACATCGTCCGTTTGATAGGCAAGCAGGGAACACATGCTGATGATTTTTGTCATTTTGCTTTATCCAGTCAAATTCATGCTGAGGATCGATGATGCTCTGGATCTGTTCGCTGAGCACGCTGTCGGCGGTATCGTCGGACTGATGCTCAATGCGTTCTTTGCGTCAACCTCTATTATTGCTATGGACGGCGTCAACACCGGCATTGCTGGCGGTTGGGTAGACCATAACTGGAAGCAGCTCTACATCCAGTTCGCCTATGTTCTTGCGACCTGCGCCTACACCTTCGTGATGACTGCCGTTGTCGCGAAAGGTATTGACTTGATTCCTGGATTGGGACTGCGCAGCACACCTGACGGCGAGAGGGCCGGTATGGACGAAGTCGAGGTACGTGACTGCTCGTTAAATGTTTGACAATCAGCCCTAACTTTTTTTTCTGCAGATCGGAGAGTTCGCCAGTGATTACATCGAACTGCGTCGTGACGTCGCCGACTGCTCTACCTTCGGTTTCCCTCGTCAGGAGTCTCCTTTCAAGGAATTCAAGAACGGCGACGCGACGAACGAGAGACACGCACAAGAAACCGTACCCAACGGCCACCACCAATCAGAAGAGCCTCTAGAACCTATATCTGAAAAGCCTGAAAACGGGCACGCTGCTGCTTCATCATAACTATCTCATCTCAAAGCATCTCAAAGCATTAACCATTCGTTCGTCAAGCTGTCTCGTCTCTCTTTGGTCTCTCCACGGAACTCACAAAGGGCACAAATCTGTAAAAGTTCTCTATCCATCTACTCAATCAATTTCCTGCTCTCTGGTGTAATCTGGTCATAATAATATATATCACATAGTCATCCATACCATTAGATCTTCAATACAAGGGTCATTGGTGTCCATCTTCCCGCGTAGCTTCGCGATCAGCAATCCCAGCCTAAGACGAAGTTATCCGGGTTGGTGGTTTCTTGACGAGCAGGAGCAACAAGAGGCTTTTGGGCACCGTCTTCGCTGGCATCCGTCTCTACCGCTGAGATTGTCCGACCACAGATGCCCGAGTTGAACTCGTCGCTGAGCATCAGATCGACGACATTGCGGGAGGCCACCGTTTCCGTTTCCATAGTCGAGATGAATCTGAGAAGAACAAAGAGGATTCTGGAATCAGATTATCTGTTAAAAAGGATCTAAGGCGCTCTACTCACGGCTCGAACGCATTGACATAGTAAAGCCCCCGATCAAGCTTGACGGGAGGGAAGGTCGAGGTCGGAGGAACCTTCGGATAGGCATCCCACTGTAAAGTCAGAACGTCTGCATCAGCATCACTTCGAAGAACAAGCCGAGCTGACAGAACAAACGCACTTCTTTCCTCAGGACCCACCCGACTTGTCCTTGGAACATCTCAGCCAACCACTCATCAGTCAGTGCGTGGTCCGAAAAAATCTTGACCGCCCACTCTCCATCGCGTATTAAGCCGTGGTATGAGATCGAGTTGAACTCGGGTTTCTTGCCACCAACCCTGGCAGCCTGCCCACTTGTGAGCAGCATGCGCGGGATGGGCGTGCCCTCGGGAAGGCCAAAGTATGTGGCGTTGAGGTATGGCGCCGTCGTCGCAAGGAGGGTCACATGTAGGTGGAGGTAGGGCAGCGGGGGGACCTTCTCCGCGACCGCGGGCGGGAACGCGATGCCCGTCTGGTGGAATGGCGCGGCGAGGATGACGGCCCTGTAGTCCCTCGTCCCGCTGCTGCTCTTGACGGACCAGAGATGAGACGAGGAGGATTTCTCGGCGATACTAACGACCTATTACATATAATGCTGTTAATTTCGGCAAAAAAAAGGAGGGTGTGTGTGTGCGGAAGCCACGTACCGGTGTCTTGAGATAGACGTTGGCACGCGAGTGGTTGAGGAATTTCTCGAATATCTGGAAGTTTCCTCCGGCGATGCCGACTGCTCCGTTGGCGGCCATGGAGAGCGCGCCTTCTAATGCATGGATGTAGTCGACGTCCTATAAACGCGCGTTATTCACTTGCTGTTCATCTGTTGGCCCACGCACATACCTGCCCGTAATTGACTCGTGTTGCAGCATCAACCACTTCGTTGATGTATTTGTCAGAAACGCCTTCTGTTCGCAGGTGCTCCAAGGCCGTCTTGTTGACGAAATCTGTCCAGCCAAAGGTTGCAGAGAGGTCGGCGACGCTGTCCCACTTGGGAGAGTCAGAGTTGTAGAGAGTCAGGTATTTATCGACCAAGGCGCGGACGCTGTGAGGCGCGTGAGTTTTGCACGTTGTCAACGGTTACGACAACTTACAAGTTCTCAGTGCGTCTGGGAGAGAGGAAACCGTATCTCCAGAGTAGTTTGGCTGTATCCCACCAGCTGCCTGAAAACTGAGGGCAACGATTAGTTGAGCTGACTGGCATAATGTTTGGAATGATTACGCACGGACAGTAGCATTTCTTGACCATCCCATATACCTGTTGATTCATCTTCGTCGCTGAAATCACGTCTTCCGAGACCGAACTCGTCTGAGGCCCTCCAGAGGTTTTTGTTGGCGGTTACAAAGATAGAGCCCCCTAACTCGAGTTCTGGGAGAGAAGTATTTCCGTACGGGTAGACAACCGTGCTTCCTGAGTTTATGTCATTAGGCGCACAAGGAAGTTGAGGAACGAAAAGACATACGACCACCGACGTAATCCGATTTTTCGTACACGTCAACTTGGACGTCGAGGCCGAATCTGTCTTGCGCTTTAGAGATCCAGAAAGCGGCCGATGAGCCTGCTGCCCCCGCGCCAATGACGGCTATCCGGGGTGTGGATGCAGCGGAGGAATGGACCTCGGTTTGGGCTGGAGCGGGGGATCTGGAAAATAGATTTGGTACCTTGAATGGGAGTTCAAAGGCGAGAGCGCTTGGCAGCAGGAGCAGGAGAGCCCGGCATCTCATTTTGAGGAGGTTGCGTGTGGTGGACGGAGACTGACAGAGTAGACACAGCCACGAGGTTACCTAAGGGCTCGGAATGCCGGGCCGAAGCTGGATGTGCCCCTAATTAAAGCCGAGGAGGGCGCTCTCACCGCCCGCGAGCATGTCCCAGGCGACCATCCTCAGCTTCCCCCTCGAGCTGGCCCAGCACATCCTCGCCTTCTGCCACCCCGCCGATGTTGCCGCCTTTGCCGCCTCATGCCGAGCAGCCTACGCCCTCGTCTTCCACCCCACCGATCAGTTCCTCTGGCGCCAGCTCTACCTTGCCCACGCCTTCGATCCCCCCCACGCCAACAAGGAAAACACACAGCCCGTCGACTGGAAAGCAGAGCTCATTGCCCGCTTGTCCCTCGAGCTCGCCCTCCTCCGCGGCCCCATTACACAGATCCAGCGCCAGCACGCCTTCAAGAAGCTCCTCACCGTTATCGAGGAGTCCTCCGCCGCTGTATTCCGCACAGGAGCATCCAGCAACATCGCTTGGCTCAAGCGCATCGTCAGGCGATCCCTGCTGCTCAACAACCTCTATACTACCGCCCTCTCTAACGATGATCAACACCCGCAACTCACTGCCCGCCTTAGGGCCTATCTCGCAATGGCCTTCGACCCAAAACTCGACAAGAAAACACTGGCCAGCCTCAAATGCATGCGGGACGTCAGTCGTGCATACGTCTATGATCTGCGCCACTACACTGCGGAGACACGATGGGGACCCTTCAATTCTGACGGCTCTGTCAACTGGACTCATGTCGAACATCTAATAAACGTCGTGGCATTAAACGTCCAGGAGCTGCCAGGAAGCTGGGCTCTCACCCGACCACCTTCATGCGTCGACCCGCCCAGGATATCCTGCGCCCTCGCTAGGAGACAGATATCCTCAACTGATTGGGCCGGGGTTGAGGGTACGCACTTCGCCTCCGCCTTGGTAGATTATTTCCTAACTTGTATCATTCAGGAACTTGGCGACGATACGTCTGTTTCATGGATTATCGGTTCGCTCTATCAATCTACCCCATGGCGCTGGACTAACCCTCCTCTCTGGCTCGCTCTATCCTTTCCAGAGACCTCTTCGGTAAGAGCGTCCGACTTCCGATATTCCCATCCACATGCTGATAATTCGACCAGCTTTCAACGTATGCCTTCGAAAACAAGAGCCATGTGGACCGGCTAACCAACCCTTGTGCAGTTTACTGACCTAGCGGATGGTCCAAGGCAGCCCAAGTTCTTCAAAGACCCAAGATTCCGTGAAGCAACCCGTCTGATCGAGGTCAAGATCCATCTCGTCCCTACCACCGAAATACGTTTTATCCGCTCATCGGACTTACGTCCTGACGAACACGATCATTACCCTCCTTTATGCTTCATTGGCTCGTCCAAAGGTGTCAATGGCAATGAAGCACAGGTCGAGGGATATGTTAGGATGGGCAAGGACGGCATAGCAAGATGGTACCTGGTAAGTTACATTGCATCTAGGTAGGTCATAAACGTCAACGATGCTTATATTATAGCAGACATCAATATACGATGATCACCCGCAATGGAGGTTAGTTGTCTCTACTGAGATCATTTACGAGCTTCTTACTGAATTTATTTGCAGCTCGAGCGGCGTCCAGATTGGTGGACTTGGAAGCGCGATGGGAGTCGTTGGTGTTTGGACCACTACCCACCACGATCAAGGTACGTTCGATCATCGCGCCACATTCTCCAAAATTAGGCTTACAAGATCCATGTCTTAGATGACCCAGTTGGTATGCCCACCTCTATTTTTGGTACAATCTGAGATTCGAACTGAACAACCTCAAATACAGGACCCTTTTGGCTATGGAAGGTTGAGGATAACTCTCCCACTCACCTTATGGAGTATACCTGAGATCCTTCACGTTTTCACATATGGTTCTATCGTACCACTTTTTGACCGTAAACTTATGCTTATCTTTTGAGGGACTAAAGCTAAAAGAACTAGAAGTGCATGATGTATGTAACAGAAGTCTTATTTGTATGTAAACCCAGAATTCCTGTTCATGATTTCCAAAGTGGCGAATAATGGGGTGTCGCATTGAAAATAAAATAAAGCAAGGGGTTAGGTGGTAACAGGCACCGTACAAGTACATCATTGAATCTAGTCATCCTATAGGGTTCATGATAAGTCAGGGCATTACTACATAATTTTCACCTCCAGGTATGTACGTGGAGGGGTCGTGCGCTAGTGATGTCTCTGGGCAAGAACCGTACTTGCCAGTAGGTAGAGAGCTACCACGAGGAATTCCATGATGAGGCTGAGGACGAGGTAGAAGATCCAATCGCCTGTGACGGGGTTCATTTTTGCGAGTGTGGCGTTGGAGGAAGGTTGTAGTCCGTAGAGGTCTGAAGATGACCAAACCGCAATCACGGCGTAGGCCATACGAGCTCCCAGGAAGGGCAGAGCGGCGGAAATTCCCCACAGCAGCTGGAAGAGTCGATTTCATCAAATCGCGTGATGCAAATGAGGTTCGAAAGCACGCACATTACGACGATAGCTTCGCAGATGCCATCGGTATGACCAGGTTCCAATATGCACAATCAATAGGATGACATAGATGCCTGCGTAGACGCCCACGCCTGCCCGACGGAGGGTCGTGGCCGTGTTCTGATCTGCAGCAGCCTGTGCTCCAAGGACCCCACCAGCAATGCACAACCCCAGACCAGCTAACCCCAGCAGCCCCACCAATCTCAAGACGATCGTTACTCGAGGGTTTTCACTGTATGTGTGTTGTCCACTGTGAAATGTGTGGGCTGAGTTATAGGGAGAAGAATCGATGCAGGTCACGTACGCCATGCCGATGAATCCTAAAGAGGAGAACAAAAGAGCCACGAGGGCAGAGAAGTCCATGATGTACGCGGCATTGAAAAGGGAGGGGTCAGGCTTGAGCTGTCCAGCAAGGACGAGGGCTCCACCAGCAATCCGGGCTGCACGACTTGGTCAGAACTCGTACTCCAGAGACGAGGGCAGATTTACGCACCTAGAGAGAAAAGGAACAGGAAGAACCAACCCGCATCTCGTCTGAACGCATACCGAATGATCAGCAATAGGGTGATGGCCGCGACAGGTGCGTAAAAGGCGATTTCAGCAGCCGATATTTGGCCGCGGGTGTCCAACGAGGGCATTTTTCAAAATCAGTTGTGAAAGCTATCTTGCCGTCGTCGTAAGGGTAAGGAAGAGGGAGAGAGGGAGCGCACGGGAGGGAGAAAGGGCAGAGAGGTGCAGAGGGAGAAGCAGAAGAGCGCCAAGAGTTCAACTTTGCACTCGGGACTGGAAATGGAAATTTCGACTTGTGGTTCCCACCACAATTTGCTTGATCGCGTGGGTGCACCGCCACTGATCGAGTGGGGAGATTAGATAACGCGGAACCTTTTTTCCCATAAAGCATTTTTGACGCAGCCACGACGGTCGCGATGAGGCTACCCAGAAGGGTCCCGTGGGCGTCTCTCGCTGAACTCGATCAGGTCTGTGCAGCTATTTATGGAGACGAGAATGACGTTGACGCAAAGATATTCGCCATAAACAGGGTGAGCCCAATCTTTTGAACGTCATCTTCCTGTGCCATGAACTTTTTTTCTTGAACTTTCAGATTGCCGCATGGAAAGCCGTTACGGCGCTTCCTCATGCCGTCGAATCGACGCTTGCCTTTCTGGTAGTCATCATCGAAGATACCAAGCAGGGTGCCACTCCTCCGATTCTTCTCCGCCACAGCTATGCCGCTGCTGTTATCAGACTGGTCAATGGACTCGTAGATCCTCTACAAGTTGGGACGTACGCGCGTTCAATTTCGGCCATTGCTCAACAGCTTGGCCTGCCGAACTGGCTGGTGGAACTTAGACACGCTGCAACTCACGAGGACCTTCCTAGCTTGAGTCTTTTACAAGAAGCAGCGAGGCAGGTGCGTTATTCGTCGATCTCACCGTCGACAATATCGCTCATCTCTCAGTCGACTAGTCCATGTCATGGCTTCTACACAACTATTACCTCCCTATCTTGAACCCCGTCTCCACTCGACTGACCACTTCAGCACCACCTCTTCGCCCACTCGCCCCAATGCTCAAGTTCTACAAGAACACAATGAAGTCCATTACACGAGACGTGTCTCTTATGTCACAGCTCAAGCCCAAAATCGTCGGTATCCTCAGGGACCTCGAACGTTGGATAGCGGAATGCAGAGTCACTGCGAATGTTGCTGTCGGAGAAGTGGGTTGGTATGCAGGACAAACCGACGGAGCGGACACTGACGCGAAAGAGACCTGGGCGCTGGAGAGATTCTGCGATGGGTTGGCTGAGAAGGGAATGCTTGTCCCGCTTTCCAAGAAGTACGTCGCTCTTCCGCTTTCCCTGTCATATCGTTCCCTCTGACATGGAGTAGAAAACGTCAACTGGCGGGCGAGGACCTCTTGCCGAATAAGTCATCTGTCGCTTTCTGGGACCCTCTACTGCAACACGTTCAAACCATCCATGTCGATTTCCCTTATGTCCTTTGCCGACGGTTGGTGTCCACCCTGCTAACGGCAAACACCTCGCCTGAGGCACCAACAACGGACGCTTCCTACGACATGTTTCTCGCGTCTTGGGTAATATGGACTATCGAGACATGGCAAGACACGTCCAGTGTCTACCTCGATCTCAAATGGGAAACGGTGGTGCACTTAATGAAAGGGCTAGGTTGCGAGTCCCCTCTTGCATCTCGAAACCGTTCAGCGTACGTATATCGGGCTCACGCGCCTGATATTTTGAGTACTCATGATCGGACATAGCATCTCTGCTCTCCTCAAGAACCTAACTTCTGGTCAAGAAGAACTGGAGTCGGTAACATCCTTACTACTTCGACCAAACACTCAACTTTCAGGGCCTGTATGTGTTTACGCTAGTCTTTCATGTTCAAGGTTAACATAATACTCCTTTATCAGGAGTGGAATCCTAGTGATTTGCATGTGATGGAGGAGCGAAATAAACTCCTCCAGTTGACCATGCTGGAACCATTATCGAATTCAAAACAATCGAACTCGTCCCCACAGGAATCAAGTCAGGACATCGCCATTCCAGGTTGGTGCGTGCTTGACGATAGAAACTGGAAATCTTGTCCGATTGGAGTTTACAATGTTTCGAATTAGTTTGTAGGTACGCGTATACACTGTAATCATAATGATCGTAAAGATAAGTGAGCACTCGATGAAAGCAACAGATTCCCCTTGACCAGTTAGAAATGCGGAAGAAGATAGACAACAAATGTCGAGCAAAGGGCTGAAATAGCGGATAGTTTGTGCGTGTTCTTTACTAGAACGAAGGGGTGTGGGTTATGACGGAGCTCGGCGAGTCGATTTTCGTGCTGGCCCAGGCTGTCGTGTTTGCTGTAGCTCGAAATCAAGTATTGCGGAGCGGTCGTTACGACTGCCGTCGCTCCTGCTGTCACTGCCACTCCTGGCATCACTGAGCGCCTCGCTCTGCACAGCGGAGTGTGGAGGATAGCGCGGCGGTAGCTCGACAATCTGCGTTCCGTCTTGGTGATAGATCGTCACGGGCGGTGTTTGGCTATCATGGTGTACGACATATACTTGGCTCGGCGGCTGGGCCGGCGCTGGCGTTGGGACGGGCGGTACCAAATGCTCGTGCGCCGATGACGCTGCGCGGCCACCTGGAATGCTGGGGCCGTACGCTGAACCGGGCGAGCGCGGTTCACGATAAAGCTGACCATCTTCGGAGGGTATGACGAACGGCTCGACTTGGTACTGCATCGATCCTTGAGTTGTGCGATTGAATATCGAAGGGTTGTTTGAGGGCCCGGCGCTTGACGATGACACTGTCGGAAGGGGTCGGTATTGCGATGAACCTTGCCCTTGTCTCTGATCATACAGCAGGGCGTTAGGGGATCCAGATGCCGACCCTGGCACGTCGACAAAGCGGGCCGAAGATAATTTCTTCTTGTAGTTGCGCCTTAGGAAAATAAACGCGATCAACGCTCCGAAGAGGAGGCCCACCACCAGGCCACCAACACCGGCGCCGATAGCGACGGCAGGTTTGACAGTGTCCTCGAAGCTAAGTTACAAAAAGGTCAAGTCGACTTCAAGATGTTGTCCTGGTATCTACGTACTCTGTAGTGACATTGCCAGCGAGACAAGCAATGGTTCCTCCACCTCCGCTATGCAAAGGTCCATTGGACCACATGCTGCCATCTGCATCCACAAGGCTGACGAAAAATTGCGACGCCCATGACAGGCTTACTGTCCAATTAATGGGTTTGGTATCGGGAGAGGTGATGTTGTACGGTGGATGGAGAGAAGGAGCGACCTACGAATTAAGATAAGATCAAGAAACCAAGAGCAGTGCAATGCATACTTACTGTCAAAGTATACGGCGGAGTGCCGCTCAAGGGTTGGACAGATATATCTGTGCACTGTCACAGTGGTCAGCATGGGTCATTTTAGAAGAAAGCATGAAGGACGCACTTGATCAACCCAACCGTACTGGGACATTGGACCGTTCTCAACCTGGGCCTGCACCTCGAGTGCAGGAGGAAATGTAACGTTGGCGCAATTCGGGATGCTTCTTGGAGGTATCACGGTGTAGGTATCTTGACAACCCCCTGTATTGCCAAACTTGTCGAACTGGGGGAGAACAGTGAACAAAAGTCGGCGCTTGGGAATAAATACTGACCATGCAGATCTGATACTGAAATAACGCGGCATTTTAATTTTAGAACCGCAAAGGTCTAAATTTGACTCACCTGCGTTCCAGGCGCGAAAGGCACAGGCCAGTCCTGAGGTATTTAACTGGTGAAAAGACATCAAGAACAAGGACAAAAACAACACACGAAGCTGAGGCCATCACCGGCAGGAATAACGAGAGGAATGGTAGAAGTCCTATCGTGGGCCTTTAATGCCACGGTCAGGTCGGATGTTGGTGAACGAGCTTACGATGTGTAGACTTGCAGATGGTAAGGAGAAGTGGGATTCGGCCTATAAATAAGTTTTCGTTTGGTGATTGTGTCGAGAAACACGGAAGGATGCCATACCCTACGGCCGTGCTACGCGCCCAGACGATGTGGATAGTTTCGCACTGCTCTGGAGACGTGTTAGTGACTCTGACAGTTTGCGACTGGTTTCTACTGACCAGTTGTAGGAATTGGAACAGGTTGGCCAGGTGTGTTCCAGTCAAAGAAGAAAGACTACAACATTAAACAATGAGGAGGGGATCGGATATCATCCTTCGGAGGACGCTCAAAAAAGGGCTTACCTGCGGCAAGAACGGAGTCACCACCATCGTACTCTGCACCACTGAGACGCAGGAAGCCCAGAGATGCAGCAAAGCAATTCGCTGACAACAACGGGAACGACGTCCCACAATCATGATACAAGGTGGGAAGGAGAAGTTGGGAGAGCGGATCCACGTCGTGGATCCACCGTCGGGTCTTTATCCTCCAAACTATTCGATGAAAGGCTGTGCGACTTTTCAATTGCACTGCCTAAGGACGCGCACAGAGGATGATGTGCGGTGTCGTGTGCTGGGTCCCACACACGACCTTTTTTTCTTGTGGGCGGCGAGGCAGCGGCAGCTGTTTTATGGGCGGAGGAGGGTATGGTGGAAGGAAAGCGGAGAGTTGTGCATTTCTTGCCGCTAACCATGGACTGTATATGGACCTTGACATTTGTGTTTGTGCAACAAGTTGACATCCATCCAGCCATCTGATGG
This sequence comes from Cyclocybe aegerita, assembly GCA_902728275.1. Lineage (NCBI taxonomy): Eukaryota > Fungi > Basidiomycota > Agaricomycetes > Agaricales > Hemipholiotaceae > Cyclocybe > Cyclocybe aegerita. The sequence continues at coordinate 925,012 of CACVBS010000028.1, forward strand.
GCGGTCAGGTCCACGAGATCGACAAGATAAGATTAGATATCTCACACTCACACGCAACTACTGCGTCCACTCGGTACCACTTCTCCGACTTGGACATGAAGCTCACCAACCCACTACCCCAGCCACTCCCTAAAGAATGCGAAAAGGCTGCCAAAATATGTACGAGGGCCCATAAATCGTATCCACGATGATCCTAAACTCTCTTTCCCAGTCAAATCCTTCGTCGATAGCAGCAACAACGGTCTCGATGGCGTCATTCCCCGGCACATCCTCGAGAATGCCAAAGGCTTTGCCATATTCACCATAGTCAAAGCTGGCTTTGTGTTCTCAGCAAGAGCAGGCAGCGGAATAGTGATCGCGAAACTGGACAATGGAAGTGCGTGGCGATACCTTCTGCTCTTACGCATGCATAAGCCAACTCGTCACCCACTAGCTTGGTCCGCACCCAGTGCAATAGGAACTGCTGGCCTCGGTGTAGGGGGTCAAGCGGGTGCAGAGATGACCGACTTTCTGATAGTCCTTAACTCTCGTTCGGTACGTCGTTCGAGCTGTTCCGCAGCAGGGATCGTGTACTGACGATCACAACCTTCTAGGCCATTGTTGGTGAAACTAGGACTTGTCATTCATCTGGATATGCTAAAGTATTTCTAGAGGTCTTTTATGTCGGCTGGCTCTTTGACATTGGGAGGAAACATGAGCCTTGCACTGGGGCCTCTCGGCCGTAACGGTGAGGCGTCAGGATCCTTGAGCACAAATGGAAAGGTCGCGGCCATGTAAGCAAATATGACTGATTGTGTACCTGTCATGAATTCCTACTTTCTTCACAGGTACAGCTACTCAAAGACTCGTGGATTATTCGGAGGCGTCTCTGTCGAGGGATCCGTCATCGTCGAGCGTGAAGATGCAAACGTGCAAGCCTACGAATCGCCCGTTACAGCTAGAATGCTCCTTGGAGGCGCCGTTGACCCACCTCCATGGGCAATGCCCTTGATCAAGACACTGGAGGCATGCACCGGTATGCCCGGAAATAGAGAATGGGTCGACGAACCCAGAACGCCAGGCGGTTCGTATGCGTTCGGAGGCGTTGGCAGCTCCGAGTCCACAGGATCATCGCCCTCTTTTCTTCGCAAAAAGAAAAGGCCGGAAACATCAGCCTTTCCACCAGCTTCTTGGGGCGCTGAGACGAACTCGGGTTCTTACTTCAGCCCGACTGCGTCGCAGAGCTCCCAAAGTCATTCAAGGAACATGACCTGGGATAGTGGCGATTCCTCTGTCACGAATTCGTTCAGCACCAAGTTCGAGTCCGACTCCATTCCTGAGCGACGCCCATCGCCCTTTAAACGCACAGATTTCTCTGCAAATGGCACACCGAGCCCTCCCCCAGCTCTCCGTACTACCTCGAACCCCTTTGTCCCGTCGCATCGATCCTCTGGCTCGAGCCCGAAGCTCTTCGACATGTCATGGAAATCGCCTCCGGAGTACAAAAACATCACTCCTACTCACCAACGCGCAACCTCTCTTAAATATGACCTTCGCCCAGCTAATGAAGATGACGACGTCTTCTACACTTCCGACTCGCTCAATAGAGCAGCGTCGACACCTGCCCACCCTATCATTAAACAACGTGAGGAGTTAAGTAGACCTTTACTTCCTGGTGAAGGTGTTGCGCGTGCCATCGCACTCTACGACTTCAATGCTGTCGAAGTACATCTTCCGTCTGCCAACTCTGCTGATGTCCTGATTTATTGATTTCTAGTCTGGTGATCTCTCGTTCCGAAAGGGGGACGTCATTGTTGTCACCAAAAAGAGCGACAGTGTCGACGACTGGTATGTTTTCTAGATCGCCTTGATTCCTGAATGTTAATTAATTTCAACACGTGCACCCCAGGTGGACTGGCAAGGCTAATGGTCGCCAAGGAATATTCCCTGCTAACTTCATAGAGCTCGCATAATTGTCGCTTGCCGTCTCGCTCTTCTACGGACGTTCACCTTATCTAGATCATATCATATCAGGCCTAAACATGTATCCCAAACGTTTGAACCGTTCCTTTTCCCTTCATATGATGTAGTACCCAACTTGATTCGCTCTTCCCTCAACGGACAATTGCCTGTCTACCGTCTGTTCGGTGTACAAGCCCAATCTGCTCTGTTTACATAATTCTTCCAAGTTCAATAAAAGACTATATATCAAGTTGTTGGTCGTGACATCGTACCCATTCCATCGTTATGTCGTGTGCCGAATTAGATATAGCTAGATAAGTATATGCAAGACGAGAGAACCGCGAGATGAATATATGATAGCTGCTGTACCAGGTCTAAATAGTGATTCTGCTGGGAACAATGTCCGTCCTAAGTCTGAACCGTTAGTTCTGCTTCTGATAGATCTTGACGCTCTTGACCTCCCAATCTACGGCAGGTGAATGAGCACGCCAAGTAATCTGCAAAGGAAAGCGATGCTTACAGGCTTCATTCATTGCGGCCCCATTTGCCCGCACGTAAGCCTCGCACGTCGAGAAACCTGTCCTCTGGGCGCAGCTCTGTTCTTGGCCAGGGATGCCAGCCGAGTTCCAAACACCACCTGCCCAATCGCCACTGCGGAAAAGTTAACGTTATCAGAACTAGCCTATGACACAAAGCATTAAAAACGCTTGGGACATACCACAACGTCGTGTCGAAGATAGCATGGTGGTTGTTGAAGTACTTGAATGGATCACACGATGCCGCAGGCCAGCGTGCTTGTGCAGCACCCCAAGTGTCCGGCTGAGGAACTCCTGCAGTGATATCGGCGGGTACGGAGCCGCGTGGGAAGAAGTAGACTGCGATGCCTGTCGAGTCCCATTTCACTGGAACGAGAAGTATAAATTCGACGAAAAGAGATAGCGTAAAGAAATAGACGTACTTGCGTACACACCACCACCATTTGCGTTAAATCCAGCACCGAAGGAATTGCTCGTCGACGCGCGAATACCGCAACCTTGGTTGCCGGTGGTTAAGGCAGCGCAGTTTGTTCCATCGATGACCCTGCCTGAAATTGCCAGCGTGTTGGCGCTCGTACTCGCCAACGTGCAGCCGATATCGGTGTGGATAGTCGCTTGGTTATTTGTGTAGTCGTGTACTCCTTCGACAATATCTATTTCACCGCCAACCGGCCAGTTCGGTCCTGAGGCGAGATATAATTAGCGTTTAGATGATCAGAATCGATGGAACGGATAAAATTTCGTACCGTTTGTCCAGAACGCGCTGATTCGTCAAAGGTTTATCAACAAAGAGCCCAAAGAGTCGAAGAAACCCATCACTCACGGCCAAGTTCCGCATCCTGTAGGCATGTGGATAGAATCCATGATAACCAGTCCTCCATTGAACAGCCTCTGCGTGGTGATTCGTATGCTCTTGCGGTTGGCAGCAACGTTGGGAGTCGTCTCAACTCGCATGATGGCATTCCCCGCCGAGTTCACCTCCAGTAGCCCATTTGATCGCTGTGAGGACGTGAGCCACGAGACCGAGTTAGACCGTGAAATGGGGCAACATACTGCGGCGTTCTCAGCAATATAATCCACGATTCCTACCGACAAGGTGTCAGGTAGAGTTGCAAGATGTCGTGGTTAATCACGTACCATGAGTAGGATCAGGGGCAGTGAAGAAATCCCAGCCATCAAAGAAATTGTCTCCTTCCTATAAATCACAACGATGAACAAAGAAAAACATAACAAGACCAACAAATACGTACATGGGAGTCAAGCAATTTCCATGGCGAGGTAGCGGGGACGGTAGTTGTACCAGTGGGGACGGCACTGCTCCTTGTCGATGAAGGCCTTCCGCGAGAGGTGCTGCTGCCAGCGATGATTGCAGTATCGTTTCCGTCGCTGCTTCCGGTGTCTGGTGTCCCGAAGGTAGTCTGCTTGGTCGGCTTGCAATAAACGACACGTTTCTGTTCGCTCTCCTCGGCCCGAGGGAGGAGGATGCCTCCGAAGGCGACGCGGAGATCTCTTGCAAGACTGTGGGTGCTTCGGACAGCTCTCTGGTGAAGACTGTGGATGGCCCCCGGGACGAGGGTACGCGATGCCAGTGACAAGTTCGTGGCAAGAAGGATGACGAGAAGCTGGTGGGTTATCATGGCGTGGATGAAAGACAATGAGAGAGATTGGACGGGGCCGGAGGCACAAGGATAGGACGGAATCGTTCCCAAAGCAATATATAGAAAGCCAATCGTGAGGGGAAAGAAGAAAAGGAGTCGGGCTCAGCCCGGAGGAGGGTGATGGATTGGGGGAGGAGAAGGAGGGTTTTGTAGCATTTCTGGCGTGCCCGGCATCCATGCGAGCCACGAGGCTGGAGCATTGACAATGGCCTCTTGGCTCAACCATCAGTTGGCCGCCAAGGCATCGTGTGAATCATAGTGCATAATTTCAGTCCTCTACTCGAGAGGTTACAAAGGCGACCAACAAACGAAGCCGAAGAGTATAAAATAATGTAACGAACGAGCAACGGCCCACTAGGGCCTCATACATGGATAACGGTCCAAATAACACACCAACAAAATACTCAAAATACGCCGGATGTCCGTCCACAAGGAACCTCGCGAATGCAACACTGCTAACGATGTGATCCTGGCGCAAAGGCCTCTCGTACACTTCGTCGGAGCTCTTCGTGATCTCGACTGGAGCTCCCCAGCGACGACCCTGGTTGTACATGCGATCCTGGTACACTTGAAGACACCAACCCATCGATGTCCAAATCCACGAAGTCAAGAATTCTGCGTGAGAGCAATTGGATCTCACCCTGCCCGTCGTTTGTCTCCGTCTCCTGATAGGAGTGCTGCGAATGGTGCGATCGAGGTGTACCAACGGAGGAGGCGGGTGAGGTTGTCCGTGATGTCGCAAGATTCCTTATGTTGGGTATCAAGATGTTTGAACCCCGGATATTACTGATGAGTTGGGGATCTGGCAAGAAGTGTTGATCAAGGTTGGAAGGAGTGAATGTCCGGGGCACGTACCTCCAGACTCAAGCAGTTGCACAATTGTCCACACCGCAATGTGTTGGAAAGTAGCATCCGGGCTCGTCAAGAACCGATAGAGATACTTGTGCATGCCACCATCAGGTTTATCCCAAACGTCATTGAATGCCGAATAGTCGTCGGTTGGGGAGCGACCGTCTGAAGGGCAAACATTCTGAACGACTGTCGCTTGTGAAACCGTATGGTTAGATTGAAACATACCTTTGGATGACAAGTTGCCTAGCGCTGCCGCGCTGTTGCCTTGGACCTCGGAGCTTGGCGAATTAGTCAAGGGAATCAAAACCTCGCAGATTCCCATTTCCAGCAATTGCCCTTTGAGCTCGTCTTTGCAAACGAGTTCTTAGCATGAAAAAAATGCGAACCGTCATTGTATCACTCACCGCTCAACGCAAGCACGGCAACACACGCAGTCATCTCGCTTTGCACGTTGATAGGGACCTCTAAGACCAATTCCTTGATAGAAAGAACAGCTCCGGCCTGAACAATCGCTTTCTTATTCTTCTCCGAACTCGCAGCAAGGTTACGCAGCGTGGAAATGGCGTGGCACTGAACCTCCTCGTTGTCCTTGAAGGAAAGAAGAGTGATCAAAGGTTGCAAGAATCCGGATTCGATGATGGGCGATTCGTTTTGAGGGTGAATAGAGACATTGCGGACGCAGGCAGCCGAAGACAGGATGAGAGGAAGGTAAGTCGATTGGAGCAGCCGCAGCAAAGACTGTAAGCCATCAGCTTTGACGATTTCCAATTGATACTTCTCTGAAAGAGAAGCCAGCGATAAGTATCCTGCAATACGAAGAAGGATGAAGAGGCCTACCATCGCTGGCCAGGTTGCGCAGAGCCAACGCCGCCTGGCATTGAACTTTCAAGCTGGGGCTGTCCATAAGCATGACAAGACTTGTCACTAGCTTCGGTTCGCTCTGCGCCAATTTCTTCCGGTTCGCACCTGTGACAACCGATGAATGTCGTTGCAGCGCGCTTAGAGGATAACCTACCATCCACAGCAATATTACTCAAGGCAGTTGTACAATAATATTGGACATCCGTATCCGGAGAGTTCAATAGGCTAACGAGGACGGGGATCGCGCCGGCATTGACCAGCTGTTGCCGGTTTTCGTCTATCACGAAATGAGCTTCTTAGCGAGCACGGAGCAGACTGGGCCAAACCTGAATGCGTCATGTTGAGGAGAGCGCCTGTCGCATTGCGTTGAACGCGCATATCCTTCGAACGCGCCAGCCGCGTGAGTGGAACCAAAGCTCCCGACTTGGCGATCTTGGTCTTGTTGTCGTCTAAGAAAAAACTATGTGAAACGAGCAAAAGCGAATTAGCAGAGCATAGACAAACCATGGGTCGCAAGATTCGTAACACAACCGACGGCATTGCATTGCACCTCCACGTTCGGGCTCAACATCTGACGGATCAGAGGCTCCAACCCGCCAAGCTTGACAATAAGCAGCTTATTATCGGCTGAGGTTGGGGTGTTTAGGTGGCAGCGATGGTACGAGGAGAGGTGAACTCACTATTGACCGCAAGGTTGCCCAAAGCAGCACTAGCAGCGCGCTGCACCTCGGTATCATGGCTGCTCAACAGGAAGAGAATAGGGTCCAAAGTGTCGCGACCGACAGGGCGGACTTCTTTCTCTGTGATTTCCGCGAAGGCGAGGGCAGCGCTCCGCTGAAGGTCGACGTTGTCGGAGAAAGAGAGGGTCGTCAAAGCAGACAAGGGGGATCCCGTGAAGAAGTTGGTGGTCGTTCGGTCTGGGGTGGCACGCGCAACAGGTGAGCCATGAAAGGGGGCAGATGGTTTGCTACTCACTCTCTAGATACTGGAGCAAATCCGCTACTGCCTCTCGTTCATTCTCCAGTAAAAGAGGCTCATAAGATTGCGACCTGCGCCCTTGAACTACCGCAGAGTCAGACGAGTCAGGCGAATGGAGACAGTATCCCACATACAGCATGATTCACAGCAACTTGAAACGTTCCCCATTGCGGAGTAGGTTCTGCGTGTGGCGGAAGATGAAGAGGAGAGTAGAGGTAGGACTGCGACCCAGCCTTGCTCGAATTGTGTTGCTTCAAATTACCTGAGTAACGAGACCAGCCACGTGATATTAGCGCGTCGGAGTTCAATATAAGTAGCCTTAGCAGGATTAATAAATTAATAAAGAATTATGATGAGTGAAATTTTTGGGAGGTGCCGAGGCGATAGAGAAACTCCCGTAATAAACGTAAATCATCATTGCCACGTCCAATAGTGGCCGTCTATTCACTTCCTTCATCGTCTTCTTCATCACTAAAGTCTTCTTCCGCTTCATCGTCGATGAAGCCACCTTCTTCGCCGCTCTCCTCACTATCATCATCCTCATCTTCGTCACTATCGCTTTCTCCTCCAAGCTCAATATCTTCGATGCTGCCTTCGTCATCGCTGCCTGCCTCGATTTCTACATCCATGCCTTCATCGTTTTCTTCGTCAGACCCTGACTCGCCTTCAACATAGTGCCGAACAACTGTGTCTGTTGAGGACTTGGACTTCTTCTCTTTGACAGGAGCTATTGTTGATGGCGCCGTAGAAGCCCTGAATTCCACTTGAGAAAGGACTGTATCCAGGCGGCCACTGAGAGATAATAAGCTTTCGTATAAGCTCAACCTCGACGTCAAAGTAGAATGAAGACCAGATAGACGAGCGACAAGGTCCGGTATCTGGCAGGCGTCCGTTATTGTCTCCTTCAGTAACAAAAGTATGGCAGACTTACTGTCATCAAATGGCCAGTATGAACGATCAACACAGTATTTATCCAGGCCACGAGTCCCATCCCGCGCTGAGAGCTCGCCCCTCCGCCACCACCCTTCACATTTGCAGCTCGTGCTCCCTTCCCAAGCCTTTCAACACAGGCATTTATTAGCGGAATGGCTAGCTGCGGCGGTAGCCTCCTGACGGTGTTCCGTATTAGTGCAGGGTCTGAATGTGCCAGACACATTTCAAGTAGGCGACTATCGGAGGAGTGGAGTGCTTGTATCAGTGTCCGGGTCAGCGAATTGGCAGGAATCACCGAAATTTCAGAGCGATTCCGCCCTTTGCTTGACTTCGATTTCCGGGATGGCCCAGCACCGCCTTCGCCGTTGTCGCTCTCAGATGTCTGCTGCAAGTCGCCATCACCAACTGCTGCCAATCTTTGTCCAAGAGAGAGTTCAGCAAGGTCGACTTCGAGAGAGCCGTCGATTTCACGCTGGGCAGCAGAGGCCTCGTCTTCTTCGTCCCGGCCAACATCAAGACCCGATCCGACAGCTATCAACGAAGGCTCGAGATAACGTTTGTTAGGTGCCAACTGCATCGAAGGATGAGTAAGTGCAAGATGAATCAAACCAACTACTAACCTGAGGGCCATCATCTACGGAAGTTTGGTCTACCTCGTCGAGGGCCAAACTTTGGATAAAGTTCCCACTATCATCTAAGTAGCGCTAGTAATAAATAAAAGCTTCAGCAAAGGAAGTTGAAGGGGCTGGACGTAAACCAATGAATGCTCACAACTGTGTCGAAAATTGGCTGTATATTTCTCACTAGTCGTGCAACCTTGATTGAACCTGAACTACCAGGAATGGACGCCACATTTATGACTGGAGGGTCGGTGACGCGATCTTTTGAGACGCTTGTGAGGGTTGCACGAGGTAGAAGCGAATGGATGTTTTGGGATTTATCCCTGGTACCTCGAGAAGACAAAAAATCTGCTGGGATGGGAATGAAGGAAACCTTCCCAGATGTTGAGAGTGTGATTATGACCTGTTTGGATGGGTCCGTGGTGAGGGCCAGAGACCTGACATCGGAGTCTAGAGATATTGATGCCGTTGGTTTTTTATGGATGGAAGCACCATCTGTGTCCCACACATAAACGAAACGATCGCCTTCCGCGGCAGAAAGGAATCTATGGACTGTTGGTTCCGTGTTCACCCAGCGTAAGATTTTGATCGAAGAGGCATGTCCTGTAAAGGTGGCCAGCTGTTTCGGCTGAGTGGAAGCTGAATCATGGGAGGCCGAGACTTCTGCAAAGAGACAAATGTGATGGTGAGCGGCGAGAAGGTTTGCTTGAGATTCGTCTGTCGAGGGTCGTATGGAGAGAGAAGTGTATGCTATGCGATCCTCAATCTTCCAGCTTCGGAGCATATGACTTTGCTGAACATTCCAAAGATGAACAGAGCTGTTGGCACTGGATGACCACAAATTTGACGGGCTAGACGGCGTCGTCGCAAGGGACAGAACGGCGGACGTGCTAGTTGGGTGTGTTAACGTTCGGACGACCTTCGAATGCGAAGGAGAGAAAACTGAGATGGATCCATCGGAAATACCAAGGATGACGACCAGAGTTGCAGAGCCCCCTTCTTCTATGCCTTCTACTCGTTTTTTCTTCCTCCTTTTATTTGGTGAACTGAGCTCGGCATCGGCATCCACAGTTAAATTGCTCCAGGTCAAGGAGGAAACGCGTCCTGTCTGCACTGTATATTCTGCTATTGCACGATTTGAGGCTGTATTGTAGATACGCAAGCGATGTTTGTCGACTGCCAGTGTTATCAACGCGAATAGGCTGCCGTCCGAGGAAAAGGAGGAGAGAAGAGGAGGAGTTTCTGATAGAGATGGTTGAGAAATGGCTGAAGTAGAGGCTGGTCGACCCTTGGGTGGTTTTGACTTTTTTGACGAAGCCATTTTCAAGATGAAGTCGGCAACGTCTCTGCAGAGGTCGAGTAATTTTTTGGCAAGCGAGTAGATGCGCGACCACGTGAGGGTATTTTGAAAGGTAATCTTATCAGATAACAAGTGTGACTCTAATCGAGCGCTTCTTGCAGTCATTGTTATGTCCATTGCGCGCTGTGTTCCCCTTGTTTTCTCTCTATTATAAGGATCTCGCCGTGGGCTGTAACAACACAACATGAATTACATTCAGGTAGGCCACCCCCATCGCTCACCCTCGCCCCCGCTGACCACAACCTGCAGTTAGAAAAGCTAGGTTCGTCACCCAACCCCGAGTCAGACCACGGTTCCGCTCATTAGCTATCGCAGGCGAAGGAACATACGCTACGGTGTACAAGGTCACTATTCTCTGATCTTGTCTGCCAAACACTCTAACAACCCGCCAGGGCCGATCGAGGACGACTAACGAGATTGTGGCCCTCAAGGAAATTCATCTCGATGCCGAAGAGGGAACTCCGTCCACGGCCATTCGTGAGATCTCGCTTATGAAGGAGCTCAAGCACGTCAACATTGTTCGACTTCATGATGTCATACATACGGAGACGAAGCTGGTCTTGATCTTCGAGTACTGTGAACAAGATTTGAAGAAATATATGGACCAACACGGAGATCGCGGCGCGCTCGATCCAAATACTGTCCGCAGCTTCATGTACCAACTACTCAAAGGCACAGCGTTTTGTCACGAGAACCAGGTCCTTCATCGCGACCTCAAACCTCAGAACCTTCTCATCAATCGCAAAGGAGAACTGAAATTGGGGGACTTTGGTCTGGCGAGAGCATTCGGAGTTCCAGTCAACACGTTCTCGAATGAGGTGAGAACTTCCTCGTCCTATATCTTATCATATCTTGAAATAGCAAAAAGGTCGTCACTTTATGGTATCGTGCACCAGATGTCCTGCTGGGGTCGAGAACGTACAGCACGTCAATTGATGTTTGGTCGTGCGGATGCATCTTTGCGGAAATGATATCGGGTTCTCCCCTCTTCAGGGGACGGGACAACCAAGACCAACTTCTTCACATTATGAGAATCATTGGCACGCCCTCCGACGCTCAGTTCCAAAAAATTATGAAGGAAACAGTGCGTTGTTGTCACTTACCTGATAAGCAACGGATATACTCATTGTTTTGTTAGCCCGAACTACAAATCAAACAGTTCCCTCGATACGCCAAAATGCCATTCCAACAGGTTTTACCCAAGGCATCCCCTCAAGGTATCTTTGAATTGTCTCCCTGGCTTTCGTGCATTCACCCAATTGATCCCAGCTATTGATCTCCTGGAGAAGCTTCTGAAATTTGACCCTGCTGAGAGGATATCTGCCGCGGATGCCCTCTCTCATCCCTACTTTACCACTGCAGTGGCCCCGACGCCTTTCGGTCTCAATACATCACCGGGCTCGATGCCTCCACCGTCCTTCAATTTCCCGCACCCTCATGGTCATCAAGCACAGCAACAATATCAGCAGCAGCAGCAGCAGCAGCAACAGCAAAGTCAAATCCCACCTCATATGCACCCTTATTCGCGACCTCCTGTGCCCATCTATAATCAGCACCCCCAGAACACCGACCCTATGACAGCTGCAGCGGCCCAATCCAGAGCCCATGCACAGGCAATTGCCCAAGCCCAAGTTCAGGCGGCTCAGGCGCAATATGGCCAATTCCCACCTCCGTATAGCCATGCCCCTCCACGGTGATGAGATATCCGTAAGCCTCAGCTCAGAACCGCCTGTTTTTTTTTTTTACCGTCTGTCAGCGCTCTGCATAATGTGTATATGTACACCCCCCTCGTGCACGCAAGTTCGTTTACAGTTTACAGAATATGTCCAATATGAACCCAAGAGTTGTGTGCAAAAAGTTGTACAATGCGTGTATCGATGTGCCCTTCTACCAATAAATACCCTTATATACCACAATAGATCGTGATTTCAAAAATCGTGTGTTGGGAAGATTCTGCTACTCAGCGCGTGTAGAACCGGTCGTCATTGGATTGTTATTAACTCGTCGGCTGACCGAACATTGTCATTAACGCCGCTAGATCGCCTGTACAACATCGTCAAACAAACACATCACGCGGCGTCCAATCTTTCTTACCTTTCTTGAGCGGTTTACTGAAGAATGCGTTCATACCAGCACTTAGGCAAAGCTGTTTTGTTGAATCTTGGCAATCTGCACTCAGAGCGACAACTTCATCGAAAGAACTCAACTTGTTGGGCTGAATGGAGCAACCTAGACCACTCACTAGGTAATAAGATTGTGCATTTTCGTTTGCTTTCAAGGAGTCGCAGGCGTTTGGCAGCCTCCACTCCGTCGCAGATAGGCATATCTAAGGCATGTAGTTAGTCAAAGCCGCAAAGGTTCGTACAGACATGACCGTTCACGATGATCGAATAATGCTACACTGAAAAAGCCTGGCTCGTGCGCCTCCCATTCTGTAGAATTCGAATTAAAGAGTCCTAGAGAGAGACGGATGATGTCATACCAGCAATCGCTTCTTCACCGTTGCTTGTTGGATGTACGCTCAGATTGTAGCGCTGCAGTTGCTTGACCAATAAATTTTGGGCAATAGGATTATCTAAGAAAGATCGAGTTTAATAGATGACTTATCGCTGACTATAAAAGGTCAACCTTCGGCGATGAGCACGTTCCCCTGGAGAGTGCGTTGGACATTGGACAGGTCTTCAATGGCTTTGGATATCTCTGACGGATGATAAACAGTGACGACATTTGACAGATTTTTCAAGTCGGCAAGTGTTTGCAGGAGGCGTGCCAATCGTGGGGGCTTTGTCATCTTGACAACTCCGGGAATACTGCTGCTAGCAAAAACTGCATGTCCTGAGGTACTGGTTGTAGGAGTATATAGATGAATGACTTTGGTGTCTTTGAAAGTAGAAAGACCCAATGAGTGCAGATATCGAGCAAGATTATCGGCCTCTGCTTCTGATTGGTCGTCAAAGATCACGAAATCGAGGTTGGGGTTCGAGGCCGAGTAAGTGTCAAGATAGTGTCGAGCATCCCGTGGAGAGGGGACAAGCGTGGCGTCGAATCCGTACAGCATCGTCCTTAGAAGTGCTAATGTTGTCTCAGAGCCCGAAGACACAAGGATGCGCAAAGGCTGTGGATTGAGCAAAGCCGACCGCAAGGTGTCGATATCGCGAGCGTACTGGAAGAGAGTCAACCAAAGAGCTTCTACATGAAGAAATACCAGACCTTTGCTGACTCCTCAGAGTTATGGATCTTGACTGGAATTGTGAACCAGAACATAGACCCATGCTCAGGTTCAGAGGTCACTCCGATTGCACCACCCATCAGTTTCACCAACTGACGAGAGATCGACAAACCGAGACCAGTCCCTCCAAATCGACGAGTAGAAGAGTTCTATAAGTTGCATCTTTAAGTCGTGTTGTGGCAAGCGAAGGCCAGGAACTTACATCAGCCTGTTGAAACGGGACGAACAGGAGATCGACATCACTGGCAGAGAGACCTATTCCTGTATCGCTAAGGGATTGTCAGAATATGCAGTGATACATGTCCACGAAAGTCGTACTGTATCTCAAACTTCAAGTGCACTTCGCCTGGGGATGTGCTGGGAATTTTGTCGAGCGAGCAAATGACCTTGACGGAGCCGGAAGCCGTGAACTTCACAGCGTTGCCGATGAGATTCATCAACACTACATGCTGTCAATCTCAGAGAAAGCAGGCAGCTGAGTCTGCGGACCTTGTCTAATCCTTGCATAATCAGCGTAGACCCCTGACGGAATTTAGTTAAAATTGCTGAGTGACCTAGGAGCACCTTACAAGGGGGAACATTCGCTTCTATATTGAATGACAAGTCAAGCTTCTTGGCAGCCATTGGTAAGAGAAGCTCCATGCAGTCCTGCGCAGTGGGATAAGCTGAAAGCGCAGAAAGAAGAGAAGCTAGTTACCGCTATAATGTTCTATGATGTGTCATTCAGCTCATCGACCAACAGAAGATGTGTGGAATGTAGCTACCTCAACCAAGAAGCCACTTGGCTCTAGTTTTACAGCTAACATCCAGATCAGCACGCAATTCAAAGTATTCGACAGTGGGTCTGACCTGATGCCTCCAGTTTACTGTAATCCAGGATAGAATCGATGATCTAGGCGATGTTCAGATGGCTCCTAACTTCAAACTTCCATAACGTACTTTCAGGAGGAGTTCGCAAGATTGCTTTGCAGTTTGCACTGACAGGATTAGAAGTCAGTGGTTGGCAGCAATCACAAACGAGCACTAACCTATTTCGTTTTGTCCAGGGTTGAGCTCTGTCCCACTCAGCAAATCGAGCAAACCGTAGAAAGAACTAAACGGAGGCCGCAATTAGTGAGCAGATACTCGCAAAAGGCTGAAACCGACCTAAAGGGAGTTCGCAGTTCGTGGCTCATAGATGCGAGGAAGTTACTTTTAATCTATCGTAATGTGATCAGAGTTGCAGCTAGAATGGCTCATAACAAGTTACAAACTTTGGTTGCCTTAAGAGCGTCTTCTCTGCTCTTCCTTGCGGCTTCCAACGCCTCGCGTTGAGCAGCAATCATCTTCAAATTCTCTTTGGTGCCATTCTGGACAGACCTGAATAATAGGGCGTTCGCAATGCTGATACTCGCCTGCTGGCACAAGAGAGTGAGAATCGTGACGGTGTTCTGTGAGAAGGGGTATCTCGATGCAAAGTAAACAGCGCCGAAAGTCTGTCCACGATTGCTGAAAATGGGTAAACATATAACAGAACGATGAGAAGTCTGTCCAGCTTCGGAAGAGAAGCGCGAATCCAAGGAAGCATCGTCGTAATAAACACGTTCCTTTGTGTTCAATGCTGTCGAACACGTTAGCGGGGGAAAATAGAGAAAAGTGCCCTAAGTGACACACTATGTTGAATTATGGCTTTCTGAAGGGGATCGCTGATCATTCGAATCGACTTCGGATTTCTGTTGTAGGTTGTAGGTTGTGAGTCATGCTTAATTTCCAATTAGAATAAAACGCACTCGTGGACTTGGCAAGGTTCTGGGGGGACCATACTTGTCGCGACAGTGTAGTCACCCGCTTCTCTTGCAATAACCACTCGAGGAACATCAGACTGTGTCGATGAAGTGTCTTCGGAAAGGACATACCGCACGTGTTTTGGGACCCAGAAGTTTCTAAGAAAAATGAACGAATAAAGTCACTATAAGGACGGGGAGACAAACCCGTAGCAGTTTCAGTTAATCTTTGCAGAGCTAGCCGTCATTCCGATTGAGAATTGTAACAGAACTGGAGAATGCTGCACTGACCCGAAGACAGGTTTATATCACTAGAAATATCTTGGCTCCATTTCAGGATAGATGCCAGATCCTTCGCTCCTAGTGTCGTTTCTTGATCACTCTGTGACTCGCCCTTGTCATGGCCGTAATGTGGCGACGAAAAATTAAGAGCCACTGCTTCTGTTTGTACTGCGACATCTGAGGAAAATATGGCCCTTTTCAAAGGATGCTGGGACCGAGCGCCGGAAAGGGAAGTAAGATGGTTGCTATGGGCGATAAGCAATGGTGGTAGGGAAATTGCTATTTTGCACATACACGATCCCTTGAGCGCCCCATTGTGCGTGACGTGCAATCCCTCGACGCTGTAACTCGCTGCCAAGACCTTCTACACCACATCTCACAAAATGAGAACCTTGCTGAAGAGAGATGAACAATATACAGGAGTTCGAAAGCTGACAAACTTACGAGATACAGGCCCCATCCTTCCTCAGCAAGCCAGTCATTATTCACTGCGAGCCTTCACCCCAAAAACGTTAGTGCCTAGAAGAATTTCAAGTAAATGCTACCGACTTCACCGCCACATCATAGAGTTTGAATGCGTCTGGCGATCCCAACAAACCAGCCAGTTCGGCGTCCTATAAGATATTAGTACCTGCAATTATCGGAACATTTGAAGTGCCAATCACTATGAGAGCAACCCATGTGCCCGCATTCACCGGACTGGGAGACAACCACCTATGGAGCAATGTCTGCTCTCTATTCGACGTGTTGAACAGGAGAACTTACTTGCGAATGTGCACTTGGTTTGCTTGAATTTGTGATAGGTATAGTGTCCGCTCATCTGCAGAAGTGAGGCCGTTGCGTATGCAAGCAATCATTGAAAGACAATGGTAGAAAAGCGAGTATCGCACATGCCGATGACTATCAATATATCTTGAGTATATGTCATAACTACGCCAATTCGCCCACGTACTTTGGATGGGCTTCTCTAGTCTTATAAACATGAAAGCCAAGTTCGGCTGCCTCTTTGATAAATCCGACGGAAAAGTAGCTAACGACCTTGGAGAGTGTTTCGACACTTGATTTCATCAAAATCTTGCTTCAACACACCTTGAAAGAATTATACCTTTGCCCAATAATTCAGCCATGCGTCCAATCGATCGATTCTTGCTGCAAACATACCAATTCAATGTCATAGGAACGTTCCCAGAGGTGTTGTGGATATGCTGGAGATAATCTTTTTCAAAGAAGTCGTCAGTGTCGAATAATGTCTTCGCAGACTCGGCATTTGTATAGCCTCCCAGGACGCGAACGCAGTTAAGCACGGCTACTTAAAACATACGGCATCAGTCGTGTACTGATGCTGACCTGTAAGATGATTTTTTATACCTGTTGCTAAACTGATAGGTTCACCGGACGGTGACAACAGTTTGACATCATTGGCGCACTAACGACTATGTTAGGGACATTAAAAAATCAAAATAAAATAGCAAGCCACACCTCCTCTGCTGCAGGAGCAAGTTCACTGACTAGAGGATTGCATAACAATCCAGAGAATGAGCTTCCCATCCGCCAAAATAGAACACCAAACATACGGTGATCGCAGACATAAAGCCTGGTCATAATGCTATGTATACTTGCAAAGCTTGTGTAGAGGCTGTCCGACTGTGTTAGGTGTTGAAGAATGAGAAATTCGAAAAAAAGTACCGATCACCAGCACTACTCCCATACTTCACGGCTTGCTCCAAGCGGGGCAGATTTGCTCGTATATGAACATTGTCGAAGCCTGAGACCATTGCGCAGAAAAGAACTTGCGCCCGGCTGCCGTGCAAAGTAAGGCTGCGATATGGTAAACTGGCAAACAGCGTACCATTTTTCCCCTGAGCTGCCATGTCGATCTGCGATGCGCAGAGCTAACTTGGCAATATCAGTAGAGAACCGATAGAGTTCTCGTCGTTCTGCTGCTGGGTGGGCTTTAGCATAATTGATAATGGAGTATAATGGATGATGGATGAACACGGATCAACCACGTACCTCCGAGTGCCCAGAAGAATCCAAGAGCTGTTCCGGGGGACATCCCAGATCTGGATGCATTAGCTGAGCTGGGCATTCCGACCTGTCTGCTGTTGTCACATACCTGAGCGCCAGTTGAATCGTCTTGAAAAGCGTGTCATAACGCAGAAGACGGTGACAGCTGCGCTACTCACAGTTAACCCTACAACATCTGCAAAGCAATAAGGCGATGGACTCCAGTATCCATTCATCCCTGTAACCCTTGTCGATAGGCGTAAGATATGGCAGAAGATATGTGTCACACCTGCGTCATTGAGCAATGTCACAGCGAGTTCTGTCCTCGGATCCGTTGTGCGAGGTATCAAGAGTATCTCGTCGAAGCCAACAGCTAAGATCTCATTTTTTACCTCTTCAAACATGATATCCGCTTGCCGCCGCGTCGGTGCTGGGGATACTTCCACACCAAGAACCTTTAGAGCAAGAAGGGTATCGTTGAGGGCCTCCGCGTAGTTGCCTTTCAGCCAGTGGTTTCGCGACCGCGATCTAAGAAGGTTGGCCTTATCCTCCGGCTGCCTACCATGCACCAAACATTCGCTTAAGATAGAATCGGATTCCTTCAAATCGCCTGTGGACTTTTCAATGCAAATGCTAAACTTGACGAAAGAATAGTTGGCATACCTCTCCAAGTATACAGACTAAGAGGTAGGTAGGTTAATGTACACGGAATCTCGAAAATGAGTGAACTTACGCAGCCAGTCGCGACAAGAGGCTCAAGGTTCTCCATGGCCTGTCTGCCCATGCATTTTGTCGAAGGAGGGTTCTAGCGCTGACGAAGGACTGTATAGCAAGCTGGGGAGCAGAAGAAGAGACCTTCAGTAAGAAGAACGAGTGTCTATCGAACGCGGGTCACCTCGTGGGCACCTCGAGCCCAAGCAGATTCACCGGCGTCAATGAGAACGTCCAGAAGCTCGTCGCGTTTTGGATGGTCATGTAGGAGACCGAGACACCTGCTTCGTTCAACGTCGTAACATGATAAACTAACTGAATAAACCCACCGCTTCGCATGCTCCGCGACGCCATAAACATCAATTGGACTCTCGTGCAGCATCATCAGGATGATCTTATTCATTGTCTTATTGGAAGTTCATGGTCGAGGACAAATTCAGTTCGTACCTTGAAAGACATTTTTGCAAGTACTTCTCGAGGAAGGGTCTCGGCCTCGGCCTGTGCTGCCTGCCGATATCGATCATGTGCAAAGCTGCACATATCCCTTGCTCTCGTGATGAGCCAACCCTCCGTCAAGGCGACCTGCAGACCACGCATCGACCTATGGGTGTTTGCAGAACCTGTTTCACGCAGGTTGGATACAGCCTTGTGCACATGCCACATATCGTCGAGTTCGTCTTCGCTCCCACTGCTACCGCTCGAGTCTTCCCAGTCCATCATTAGATTGACTTCCGTCACTTTGAACCTGTCATGTTTCCGCTGAAAGTCAGCAAATTTAAGGAATTTTGTCAAGAGTTCTTACGTTTCTCCGAATAGGGCAGCCCACACAAGGTACTGATGGGCCTCCTCGGGAAGTTCTCTCATGTGGGTGATAAGAAATGAAAGATCAGTCGGGTCCGACGACTTCTGGTCTCCAAGGCTTCCTTGAATTGCGAACATGTCGTATCTGTAGATGATAATCATAAAAAATCATTACATCGAGGACGAAGTAACGCACATCCAATGGTTGTGTTCCCAGTTAAATGTGATCTGGCTTCTTGTGAGGACTGGGCTGAAGGTTGAAAAAATGACGCACATGTCCTTGCCGTTGAAGGGTTGTCAGAATGTTCCTCGCGGAGAAGGCATTCCCTGACGACGCCCCATGCACAAATCGAGACAAAGGGACACATTCCTCTTTAGCGCGATGTAAGGTCTTGGATACTAGAGATGATATGGCTTGGAAGGACAATGGTTCAACAGCGATCCAGGTAGGTTGGGAACGACTCTTGAACATATCTTTAACCCGTTGCACGACGTTACTAATGTTGGATGAGCCGGGCCCTGCAACGGATAACGCGGATCCTACAGTTTGTCTGATCGCAGCGTAGCGAATATCAGCTATAAGTGCATCTTAATGTGGCGGTTATGAAAGGCAGCAAAACTAGACCAACCATACGAGTTCTCGAATTGACTAATGTTGACACGAGATCCAAGGTGCTAGGTCTGAGCGTCAGCGCACGATCGCAAGGCTCAGCAACAGGTTAACTCAACGAATCATCGGCTTCATGGAGGTCGTCTAGGAACAAAGCGAACAGCCGCGTTTCCGCAATCACAGCGAAGACATTTTCAACCAGAGACTGAAACCTTGCCCTAAGTTCACGCGAATTCAAAGGCTCCTGAGGTGTTGCCAGGTGTATGTCAAACAGAGCCAAGACATCTTTGAGCTCTGGAGTGCCTTGGTAAAGGAGTGGCACATTTTGAAGTTGAGGACCTAGGCGATCGCGCAGAGCAGTGACGAAACGATGAAGGTCCGTGTGAAAAACCATCAGCTGTCGTAAAACTGCAGATAAACAACCAAGCTGGAGGCTGTCATTCAACAAAAAGATTCGATTGTGGGTACGAAAACGCACCAGTGCTGCAAATGGCGCAGAGTCAGCGCTCTGGAATTTAGCTTGGCCCCAAAGGCCATGCGCTACTCGTCCATCAAGAGTCAGCAAGCTATAAAGCAGGAGAAGTCAAATCGTAACATACATCGCCATTTTGCTTGGTTTACAAGGACCATCGAGCTCTTTCCTATTCTACACTGCGGTGAGAGGAGAAGAAGACACATGCAGTGAACCGGCATACCCAGCAGGACCAACGACGAGAACAGCTTGTGTGCGCGAGATACGGCTCCGACTTCGTAGCATGACTCTACGGAGCCCATCCCCGGAGTGGATAGACGGGCTGAAAGAGAGAGAAGAGTGGTCGTGTGTCGGTGAATCCGGAGAGCCAGTCACTTTAGGACTCGATTCACCCATGGAGGTATTGTGGGGAGATTCGCTTCGAGATGACAGTGATTCAGTAAAATCGTCCTGGTTCATGCTCTGGGAGCCACTCGTAGATAGAGGAATATAGCCTTGACTGGCGGAGAAGTGCCTCGAGAAGCTCGTAGACACATTGCGAACTTCAAGAGTCAGCCGTTCGGCCCTGAAAACAGCAAATCCTCAACTTACTGACGTTCCGAATCAGCTCTAGCTCCTTCTCCCGCCCGAACTAATGCATGTCAGAAACGGCTCCTCGTGGACTAAGAGGAGACATACCAAAGCTATAGGCATGGTGAATTCCTGGTTGAACGGGGGAAACTGAGATCTACTAATTTTTGTCTGGGAAGGATACACTAACCGTGAATCTATCTTCCAAGGCAATTTCAAAAGGAGGAATTAGCTTCCAACACAGGTCAGACTGGCACGCTCTTTATATCATAAGAATTTACCTCCGTCGAATCATCGGACGCAGAAGAAACTGTTGCTAAAAGACGACGTTGGCACTCGATCAAGTCCGTCTTCAAACCATGGGCGCTCTGATATCTCAAGTCAGGGTTCTTCGACAAAAGCTGGCAATGGTGTGAGTAAGTCTCCCCTGAAATGCTCTGCCCATGTGTACCTTGTCAATTATATTTGCCAATACTTGAGGTACGTCCCGTCTCACTTCGTGCACGGGCATTGGCCGTTTCTGCACGATGGAATGCAGCAGCTCCAATGCACCTCCTTCGAAGGGCATTTGACCGCGACCCACTAGTAATGTCCAAAACAAGATACCAAGGGAGTAAAGGTCTGTCCTATGGTCTTGGGTCATAGTTTCAATGCTTCCCGTTTGCTCAGGTGCCAGATAGCATAAGGCTTCCTTGATTTTAAGCTTCTCGGCTTCTTCGTAGGCACGAAGAACCAGGGACGAGGGGGAGCCAAAATTCTCCAATGAGATGGCGCGATTCCCAAAGTGCACGAGTCGAACAAAGCCAGAATGGGAGTTCAGGTGGAAGGCGTTGGCGCGTACTGTTTAGTAGGTGTTTGGCAAATCACCCCATCGCACAGGCATAATTGAACGCACCTTCTCGATGTACTACACCCGCTCTGGAGAGGGCGTCAGTGAAACATTCGAAAACAGTGGTGGAATGTGCTACTTGTGCAGAACCTCCAGGCAATGCGTTGACTGGATTGCAAATCTGGGAAGAAGCTTATGATCAACTGGGAAACCGACAGAAGAAAACGTGCGCACTCAAGAAAAGATGCTAGATCCATAATATCAAAAGCTTCCATCTCTTCTGTCAGACTAGGCTCCTCGATTCCCATCATATAGATATCATTATGGGACGATGTTGGCCTTGCACGAGAGACATCGGCGAGAAGAAGGTCGTTCACTTTGGACGGGGGTAAGTACCGCCCGAGAAGATTGAGGCCGGGGTGGACGAGGAGGAGTACAACACAATCTCCACTTTCGCGGGGTATTTTGAAGTAGTCAATCATCCGAAGGGTGGTACTATAACCTTCCGGCGATCCAGACATGGAGCCTAGACTATAAAAAGGTTGTATCAGTAAGGGAAAGAAAATCCTTGCCTGCAACGTACATGTGGGCCTCCCTCTCGAGGCACATTGAACCGTTGGATTGTGCAGGTGCGATTTTAGCGAGCACACTGGAACCATCTTTCAAGCTGCTCCCTTCTGCCAGAATTGTCATACTTCCTGTATCTTGCCAAGGAACACCCTGGACAACGTCAAGAAAGAAAATGCAGAATTCCGCGACCCACACACCTTTTCGAAGGTATATCCCGGTATTGAAAGCACACCATCTCTGAAGTAGAGTGTCGGAAATGACGGTTGGCCAAATTTTTTCTTCATATCTGGCAGTCTAAGAAAGTTGGGGTATACAATTTCAACCTGCGGGGGCGATGCAGGTCACCGCACGAGGGCGCCGTCGCACTGTTGACTGAGATTCGCAAAGGGAAGCAGCTAAGACGGCGGGTGGACTTTGCCAAGCCGGCCGATCAATTCAGTGCTCGTGACAGTAACTTTTGTGACAGACAGCCAATGATGTCAACGGTGACTTCAGACTCCAAAAAGGCAATATTCCAATTTTACAAGAAAACTACTAAAGACGCGATACAGCTTTTGACATACGCCGAACGAGGGGACTTAAGAGTATGGTCACAAAAGTGTTGCCATTACGACGTCACTAGTATACGTCAGTATAAGCCTTCAAGACAGAGGGAAAGACTCACTGTAGCTGGCGGGGTCGACCTTGTCAGGCAGCTCAGGAACTGCAACCTCGAATCGAGATTGAATCGCCGCCATGACCTGCTGGTCGCTCTCCGACGAAACGAAAGTGATTGCGAGACCCTTGGTCCCGAAACGCCCAGCACGCCTAGCAGTGAAATGAGCATAGTTGTTGCCAGGTACAGTGAGCCCCTACTTACCCAACACGATGCAGGTAGCTGTCTGCATCAGGAGGGCAGTCGTAGTTAATAACGATATTTACGCGCTCGACATCGATTCCACGGCCGAAAATATCAGTAGCGACCAAGATACGCTTCTCGAAAGCCTTGAAAGCGGTGTAACGACTGATACTATAGCAGATATTAGTTCCAAATCGAATGACAAGAAATCAGGCGGAAACATACCGTTCCTCTTGCTGAAGACCCGAGTGAATGCTGATGCTTGGGAAATTGCAAGAAACAAGAAGTTTATCCAATTCGATTGCACGAGCAACAGACTTTACGAAAATGACGACCTTCACAACATGAATTAGGGGGATGCATGCATGTACAACTTAAATGACGAACTTGGTTAAATTCTAGGGAATCCAATAACTCGTTAAGCTTCCGATTTTTTCCAGCTTCTTCGAGCTTGACATAGTGCTGTTGCAAGCCATGGAGGGTTAACTTGGTTTCGTCATCGACAAAAATTTCGAGTGGCTAGAAAATCTATTCAACAAATGAAGCCCGACTAGAAAGAGACGGGGGCCTACGTTTGCCATGAACTTCTTGCATGTGGTTCTAATATCCTTCGCCAAAGTCGCGCTGAACATCATAACTTGCTTGTGGTGAGGTGTCGCTCGGAAAATTTCTTGCACGTCGCGGCGCATGTCTAGTGGACGTGTCGGAATTAGATAAGATGGTCGAAGAAATACGCGGCAGCAGAAATAGAAGAGGCGACACGAAGAAGAAATAGTACACTAGACAGTCGAGCCATGTTGACTAGGTAAGGATTCCCTAGATGTTGAAGCTTGAGGCCTCGAGAAGAGGATCGTCACTTATGACTTCGTACTATCGAGATCCTTGCCCTGTCGAACATGATCCACGGGTGTATATGCGAGGCGAGAACGTAACTAGGCCACAACGCCTCGTCGACGCGGTTCGGGTGGAGACGAAGAGAAACGATGATGGGAGGTGTGAGCGCCAAATTCGACTAACCGAGCTGTTCCAGCATTTTATCACATTCGTCCAAAACGAAATGTTTCACGTTCTTTGCGTCGAGGACCTTGTCTCTGGTGAGGGCGTTCAAGCGACCAGGGGTGGCAACAATGATATGCGGGCATTTGGTCTTGTCGCGCAGTATTTCAGCATCCTTCGTGACAGGAGTACCGCCATAGAATGTGCTGACTCGCACATCTGGCATGTACTTGGCAAAGCGAGTGTATTCGTTTTTGATCTGGAACGCCAATTCCCGAGTATGGCAAAGTACCAAAACTGATACCTCGCCATTGACAGGCTCGAGCTGTTGCAAAGTGGCAAGGACAAAGACAGCAGTCTTTCCATGGCCAGATTTCGCTTGGCAGAGCACATCCATACCCAGGACAGCCTGAGGAATACACTCTTGCTGGACTGGAGCAGATAAGTTCAGACCTTGGGTTGTAAACTGAAAATGTTTATAGCCATACCTTCTGAAGGGTGCTCAAAACCAAGATCGGAGATGGCGCGCAGCAACTCGGGCTTCAAGAGGAAATCTCTGCAATGACACGCGTTAGATGAGATAAAACGCGATATATGCTATAGGAACTGACCGAAAACCAGTTGAATGGATGCCTGAAAAGTTTTTCTTGTCTTTGCCATCCGCGTCACCAGCAGCCGCTACACCTCCATTTGACGGTACGCCAGTGTTGGGGATGTCGTGCTCGTCCTCATAGTCGATAAGCTCTTCGTTGTCGTGTCCGCTCATGACTGGAAGATTGAAGGAAAAAGAGGAGAGCTGTTCAAAGAAGAGAGGGGATGGTGCAAGAACGAGGCCACGAACCAAGTGCCAAATCCTGCCTCTGATTGGCTCGAAGGACCAAACAAGGACAGCCACCCGTGACCATCTCGCACGGACCCGCATTAATTAATAATTAAAATTCACTGGCAAGTGTCTGACAACCTTTCACGCAGACGAGCTTGCCACGATGATGATGCATCGATATCTACCCATTCGATAATTGTCTACGCATTTCTAAGTACGGAACTCGGACTCCTTTCGGTGGAGGTAGTCACATGTACTTATACTGAACGAGAGTCTAGAGTGCAACTTGAAAGCGACGCGCCTTGACGCGACTTGGAGCCTTTTCACGTTGATGGATTCGACACGTACATAGCAACCTTGAGCCTCGCCGAACGTCTTCGTATTTTATCCGATGGTATTCTCGCTGTGACAGGACCAGCACAGAAAAGAACATAGCCGAACCGTAGCTGGTTCTGATTTCACACCTTTAACCACGATCGCAACGCTGAACCGGCGCGTTACCGGCATTTCAACATACAAGTAGCTGCAGGTGTTCGGGCTATATATAGCTGGGCTACTATTCCGTTAGATTTCTAGAGAACCCCTTCTACATACCTGCACACCTCTCCCCCCGACCAAATGCCTTCTAGTTATCCGTTCTGGTGAGCAACACCCAAACGTTCGTTCCTTCATCTGGCTCATTTCTGCAGGCTCGGAGGTACATATTTGCTTGATTGGCGTTCGCCGATGGTTGATTTTCCTCCGCGCACGTAGGCGTGGGCGCCTCCAGTGAGCATAGCTCTATGTAACACACAACCCTTCGAGTCTGATTTCCTCAACTTTCCAGTGGCTGCAGCGTGCACACACCCTCTAGATGTCACTAAAGTGTTCGTTCCGAAAAGCAAAACTCTGCCAACCCTCTGCTTATCTCGCGTACAGCCGCATGCAAACCCTAGAGACCACACCTGGGGCAAAGCGTCCGTCAACTCTGTCTGTCATTCGGACGTCAATCTCGCGGTCAGGAGTTCGAAGCCTGTACGCAGGATTGACTGCTTCCCTAATGCGTCAGATGTCCTATTCTCTCGTGCGCCTTGGGGCCTATGAAAAGATGAAGGCTCATCTGTCGCAGGACGGAAAACCTTCTACTTTTCGACTGCTCATTGCTGCCTGTGTGGCTGGAGGACTTGGAGGGCTGGCTGGGAATCCAGCAGGTGCGCCAGTTGCTCCTTCTTCGTGTTTGCTTACTGAGTCGTGCTCAAGACATCCTTCTGGTCCGCATGACGAGTGACTTGGTTAGACCCCCGGAGAAGCGGTACAACTACTCTAATGCCGTTTCCGGTCTTGTTGCATTGATACGAGAAGAAGGCCTCCAAGGTCTTTCACGAGGGCTTGGAACCAACACAGTATGTTGCTCACAAAGACGCGCCTGGCATGCTTACAACTATGCTCAGTTCCGAGCAGTATTGATGAATGTCCGTGACGGTTTTCTGATCTTCTCACCGGTGCCTTACTCATTCCCTTTTCCAGGCATCCCAAGTAGGATCGTATGTAATTTGTACATCTATTTCTCCCACTCTACTCATCTCATTTCTTAGTTATGATTTCTTCAAGACTACTTTACTCGCAAAACCGGTCCCTATCGTCGACTACCAATTCCGGGATGACTTACCCCTTCACTTGGTTTCCAGTTGTGCTGCTGGACTGTTCGCAACGAGTGAGCATCGCCTGCTCTATCTCTGATGTGAAACATAGCTAATCATTTTCCCAGCGGTATGCTCTCCTGCGGACGTCCTCCGATCGCGTCTCATGGCCGCGGTAGGTCTTCTCATCCGTCAATTCGATTCAAACGTAGAGCCGAATTTCTTCTCCCTAGTCCTGCGATGCCTCTTTCACACAAGTCTTCAGTCGCTCCCTGAGAGAAGAAGGCGTACGATTTTTGTTCAAGGGTTGGACACCTGCATTCGTGCGACTGGGCCCTAATACTATCCTCATGTTCGTATTCTACGAGGTCGGTCTGCTTCTCCTCTGCAGTATTCGAGCCAAGCTAACAAAATTACAGCAACTCAAGAAAGCGTGGAATAGTCGTGGATAGCGACACTGTCGGATTTTTCTTAGACACCATACTTTTAATGTTCAAGTCTCGATGTCCGTATAGAACTAGACTGATAGAAGACTGGCTTAGATTTATGACAGGATGTACATATTCTTTGGACAATTGCTATAGGTATAGAAACACCGCAATCTATTCCATTATGCCATGATCCGCGTATTTAAGTCGCCGTGTAAACGATGATTTTATCGAGATCTGCTGCATAATCTGTGGGGTGGGTTGGCGCAAGAGCGAGGAAAGAACACGAATGATAAGGAGAACGTACTGGCTTGGTTGGCAGAGAAGGTGATGGAATTCGTTCCACTTCTCAAGGTAAGTTTGACAGGAACAGACAGGACGACGCCTCCGCCACCAGTGTTCGGTTGGTCTACCAGAACACTCGCACCGCCGTTAACGCCGACCAAGAAAGTAAGTATCACTGATGTGTGCAGGAGAGGAGTGCTCCGACCTGACGGTGGTATTTCTCCAGGTAGAATCCCCTTGCATCAAGAAGAATCAGTCAGATGCGGAGCAGAGATCAGGTGGTGGGAACTACCATTTGCGTAATAAAGGGAAACCCACTGTGCTGCTCCGATTCCCTGTACGTTGTTTATTGTCAAGGATCCACCGTTCCCTGCGCAATGTCAGATTATATTTCAGCGATTCCACAGGTCAGAAAGAAATCGTACCCAGATACCCGATGGCTACACCGCCGGAGAAGGAAGAGCTCGACAAGCTCCTAGCAGGACCAGACAAAACACCGTTTTCCGCTTCGTAGGTTGTCCCTGTCGCAGCGGTATAGGTCCCCGCCTCGAGGTTGAGGGTCCAGACGTCAGCGGGTACGATTTGTGGTCTTCCTGAGCTCCAGCTGAGCGGATACCAGACGTATCGGCTACTACCCAGAAGTGCGGGTCGCCATCGATCACCCATGTAAATGGCCAGGTTCGAATTGATCAGCATATTGTAGGTATTCTGGGAGAAGTAGGTCCTGGTTGCAGGAGGTGCAATGTCCGACTCAGAGGACCAAGGTCCGGACAGGGACTGCGTAAATCGTCACCACGGTGAAAAAAGAGACAGATGAAAACGGAAGACACACGTTTGCAGTGAGAACCTTGTTCGGATTCGGGTTCCAGCCAGTCGTATGAGATGCGAAGAGATGATACACCTGGCAGCATTTTTCAGTTGTCTGAAGAGAGACAGGGGCGACATTATGACATACTCCATTGCGCTTTATGATCCCTGGCGACTCCAAGGTGGATCCTATTCGGAGGAGAAAGTGAGAACAGCTTTTTCTATCATGTGGAAAGATATGGTCAACCTGGAATGACAGCTATCTGCGTGGTCACATTGTAATAGTTGGCGTCCAGTCTAGATACCTTGAAGTTCTGGTTGTTGTCAGAAGCGTAGAGGAGGTAAGATGTCCCAGCGGCTGATATGACGTTAGATGTCGGCATCAGAAGCGTCAGCACTTGTCAGCACCGGACTCACCATCGTCTGTAGATCAAGAGGGGTTCGAATGAGAACGACCGCGCTGTCTAGAAAAAGGTTCTTACCATCCTGGTATATGCCCATGTCTCGAGACTCAGCGCCAAGAGGTCTGAAGCTGGACTTAAATGTGTACGGCCCACAAGGCGTCCGAGACGTCGCAACGCCAACTTGGGCAGCTCCGTAACTGTGATGGTTTTTTCAATGCAAGGGCAGATATGGCGAAAATATGAACCCACTTGGACGAATCGGAATGGAACCACATAACGTATTCTGCGGTCTGCGATCATATCTCAACCATGAGAGAGTTCGGGAGGAGAGAAAATATTACAGCTCTGTTGAATATAACTTTATGATACAAAGTATGAGTGCTCTCTTGATGGACTGCGAAGTTTGCCACGTGCGAACCTTTGGGGCGTTCGACGATATCGGAGGTAGATATCGTCGTGCTAGCCACGGGCGTCAAAGCATCATTGTGGCGAGTCCAAGTAGTCATATCGGTAGACTGATCGCGGTGTTGATCAATACGGGTAAGGCCCAGTAGAAGTGGAAATCACCGAGTAGCAAGAAACAGCTCTGAAGAGACCACTGTTATGGGCTTTGTCTTCGCCGAACCAGTAGTACGTCGAGTCGACCTATGAGTACGAGTTCGCATGAACAGTGTTCATAGCGGAGCGATGAGGGAAAGTCAACCTTGAGGAAGCCGCCTCCATGAGCTTGAATAACATTTCCACTAGTATCTGTCCATGTTGCTCCTGGGACGATGACCGCAGCTCGAGTCAAGGCTAAAGCAAGGAGAAAAGAGAGACATATGGTGAGACCCATAGTGCTATAATTCTTTGCGAAGGGGGCAAAGGTAAAGAACGAGGATGCTTTGGACCCAATTTATAGTAGCTCAGAAGAGTCTTGCCAAGGTCATTTGACGTCCATAAGATTTGAAGAAGGAGGGCAGCATGGAGAAGAGCTTCATATGGGCGGCCGGATTCCGGAAGAAATGTGTATGGTGAAGACCGAAAACATTGCCAATCATCAGGTGTGTCAATCAGCGGATCGCAATGGAAGAACTTATTCCACGAAAGGTTGATGAAGGCCTTGCACCTTGCAGCGTCATTGCACGGGGCCGGTCGAATGAGTGCCAACAAGAAAGCGGTGTTCAGGGAGGCGAGTAAGTACCCACTGCTGATCCATGCAACGGCCCGGAAACCCTCCAAAAAGATCAGGAGCAGAAGGAGCCGAAGTCCAGTGCAAAATATCTTTGCCTGAAGAAGCCACGCGGTGCTTTTGAGCGTGTTGCCAGTAGTAGTCGCCCCAAAGGTTCTGAACGTACATATTCCGAAAGCTTGTCCAGAGCTTTACGGAAAGATGCCGTCATTGTATTCTATGCGGTCAGACACTCTCAGCAAAGAAAGTGCCTGGTGAGTGGTCAGTAAGAGGTAGATTATCGGAGGGATGTACCGACTGAGGCACGTCGACGTCCTGGCGCATCATCGTGTTTCGGAAAGATAGGTGGCTGTGTCACTGCTCTCTCTAACCCTCCACGTGGACCAACGCTCCGCTCGCTCGACGTGTCATTTGGCAAGGACGCGACTGCCATTCTTTTGCTTTGTTTCTTTCGTTCGCATCCTAGCGCACAGAAGACCTGACTGGAATTTATGCCAGTATAACCTTTAATTCCAATTCCTCGGCAACGACGGCAACGAACCAACGCAAGACCACCACTCGAACTTCAAGCAGGCGATGAGATCTGCTCGCACCCCAAAGGAACCTATGGCCGTGACCTCCTCGCTGAATAGCATCCACATATCTCCTCGCACACCAAAAACTCCCCGCCCCAATAATATGGGCGACGATGAAGACGACGTCGAGCTGACTCTTCTCAACGAGGACGAACGTGTCCGTTCCGCCCGTAACTTCCTCGACGATGAATCTTCAGTCTCCGAGGCAGAGCACGACATGAAGCCTACCATATCTGCGAAAGATAGGAGGGGAATGGTACTACTATGTGTTTTATGTGAGTGAAAGCGTTTACGAGGTCTCGTCCTAACTCACACCGCTATAGACCTCCTGCAGGGCATCCCGGTACGCTATAAAACAACACCCCCTGTCGCACATGTTGACGAACCTGTCTTCTTAGCTGGGACTAGCCCTAGGTAAAATCTGTGTCGTAAGCTCTAGACGCCTCCCTCTAATCTCCTCCACAATATTTAGGATCCGTCCCTTTTCTCCTAAAGGAGCACTTGTCCTATTCACAGCTTGCGACTTTTGCCCTGTCCAGTTATCCATATTCTCTGAAGCTGCTATGGTCGCCCATTGTCGATTCCATCTTCTTCAAGTCGTTTGGACGTCGGAAGTCGTGGATTGTACCAATGCAAATAATTGTTGGTTCTCTGATGATGTATATTTCCTTCAACGTCAAGAGATTGATGGAAGATGTCGGTCATTCTTGAATTCCTTTCTCGATTGCTTCTTATCCCCTCATCTACAGCCCGCCCACAATGTAATTGAGTTGACCACCGTTTTTACTATGCTTGTGACATTCTCCGCCACTCAAGGTAAGTAAATACGCGACTGTACATTGCAGTAGCTAACGTTACCTGTAGATATCGCTGTCGATGGTAAAGCTAATCTCTACTCTCCTATATTTTCCTCTTCTCACCATTTTCAGGCTGGGCTTTGACCCTTCTTTCGCATGATTGCCTGTCGTACGCTTCTACATGCCAGACAATAGGCCTCAACACGGGTTTCTTTGCTTCCTTTACGGTGTTTTTGGCATTCAATAGCGAAGCTTTTGCGTAAGTAGTCTTGTTATTTTATTATTTTCCTGACGCTGTTTCAAAGTGCGAAATGGGGCGTTCCTCATTTGACGCTAGCTGGTTACTTGCGGTTCTGGAGCATCGTGTGCTTCGTGGTTACGTTATGGCTTATTATTTTCAAGAAGGAGGTTCGCGGTATAAATCATGAATGTCGGCTTTCATACGCTTATGTCCTTTATTAATAGGACAAAGAGCCCGCCAACGATGCCGACATGAGTATCAAAGGCGTTTATAGGACTATATGGACCATCTGCCAGCTCAGACGTAGGTCAAACACCCTTCTTGAAGTCTTGTGCCAATGAAATCATCCAGATGTGCAATTACTTGTCGTTGTCCACTTGTTCGCGAAGGTCGGCTTCGCTGCTAATGACGCAGCGACTGGCCTCAAGCTTGTTGAAAAGGGCTTCAAGCGTGAAGATCTGGCCATTGTTGTCCTCATCGACTTCCCCTTCCAGATAATGGGTGGGTGGCTTGCTGCCAAATGGTCAAGAGGAGACCGTCCCCTTCGTCCTTGGATCTATGCGTTCTGGCCTCGGCTTGTCTTTGCTCTCATTGCAGCATTCATTGTATACTTCTTCCCGAAGCCTCCGATTCCGATGAGTTTCTTCGTACTGTTAATTATCCACACTGTGCTGTCCTCCTTTGCTTCGTAAGTCTGTCCATTTGGGCATCAACCGCAGCTCGCTGACAACGCTTTTTTGCAAGAACCGTTCAATTTGTTGGAATTTCTGCGTTCCACACTCGTGTGTCGGATCCCCTTATTGGAGGAACGTACATGACAGTACGTGTAGCTCGTGAATGTGTTCACACATAACTGAAGCTTGTCTAGCTCCTCAATACTTTTACAAACATGGGGGGTACTTGGCCTAAATGGTTTGTTCTGAAAGGTAGAAATGATCGGTTTTCAGCGTTTTCATGCTTAGTTAACGGGGAACAGGGATCGATCTTTTCAGTGTCGCGACCTGTGAGGTTCCACAGGCAGCTGTCCATATCAAAGGCAAGTCTTATGCCTGTCTTGTTGTGTCCATCCTTCTAACAATTCCAAGCAGCTACAGAGTGTGTCTCGGACCATGGCAAAGCCGCCTGCAAGGATATTGGCGGGAAATGCGTCACCCACACCGATGGGTACTATACCGTTACGATCATTTGCCTGGCCTTCGGCTTGATATTCCTGGTGGCGTTCATCATTCCAACCGCGCGCAAGTTGCAAAGTACGTGTGTACAATTCTACTGCATAAGCTGCACTGACCGACCGACATTTCCAGGACTTCCAACTTCTGTGTGGCGGGTGAAGATGAGCTAGATGTGTGTAGAGTAGTTAAGTTATGTAACTTGCCCTAAAGAAGAGATTCCCACGATGCGCGTGTGAAGGGTGTTTTGTGCCACTGCCTCGAGATTTTCCTCCAAATTTACAAGAAAGCACAGCGCCTGTTTCCATACAAGCAACACATAACCATTTCTCAGCCCCAAATGTCGACTACTACCATGCAATTCGGTCCTGAGTGGATGCGCACCAAGCACCAAGCACTCCCAAAGTCCCAACCGCCGCCGTCTCCACCGCCTTCTAATACCGCCAATTCAGGTCTGTCGACCTATTCTGCTCTTGTCTCCGCGACACCCCCCGCCTCGTCTGATACAGCTGATGAATCCCACCCATTCCGATATTCCAAAGAGGATCTCCTCAAAATCTACCAGGAAGGGGGTGGCAAGGGAGGTCTAGGCTTGGAGGTGGAACGCTGGGAGGGGGTTGTGCGCGAGGCTGGAGTCGAACCTGTCAGCTTGCGTGACATGACTGAGGCAGAGAAGAAAGTTCGTTGTGGTCGTTTACGCGCGGTGTACCCGCTTACACAGATGCAGCTTTTTGCAGGGCCAATCAATTCTGAACTTCGTCGACGTCCAAGCCAGTCAATGGATTACCTTTCACCTCTCAATACTTCGGGTCTTGACCGCCCTCGACTGACTCACGGCAATTCTGCCACTACTAACAGCCCTCTACGTGAGCGCTTCGGAGCGATCAAACGCAGAGACAGCTCAGGTGGCAGCTCAGGTGTGTCTCCGATCCTCATAATTCATGTCCGATTGAAAGCTGACAAGCTCGCAGACCCCACAATGCTCACCATTCCGCGAAAGCCTTCGCTGTCCGCCCTGCAGGGTCCTACCCTTTCGCCTCGTGAAGCCTCGCCTCGAACACGCGTTGGATATACTCCCAACTTCGATGGCGTTCTCAACAGCGGGGAGTCATGGGTTGCCAGGCGCCGTGCTTCAGAGGCGTCTATGAAGCCTGCAAACGGACAGATTCGGGAGGAACTTGACCCTGGTGCCAAGGCTGGTGGCATACTTGAGGAAAAAGAAGACGAATCTGCTGGCATTTCGCGAACTCATCAAGCAGATGGCTCATTTTTGTCGTCATCGTCTTCGCCTCAGATTCTATCAGCTGAACCGCAGCTATATGTCGGGACAGCGAACAATGCGAACAATCCAAATGCATTCTTGTTGAATGGGACGTCAAGCGCGCATAGCCAACCAAATCACGCAGAAGTTGGCCCTCCTCCAGGTTTGGTTGATCTGGCGGCTGTGGAGTGGTCGTATAAGGATCCGACGGGTCAGGTTCAAGGTAAGGCGACTTTCTATCTGCTATCGTCAACCTCTTCACGCCGGGCATAGGTCCTTTCCGAGCGGATCTGATGCAGAAGTGGTTCAACGATGGGTATTTCTCACCAGATTTGCCCATGAAACGCACCCGTTATGACACCCAATGGACAACTGTTGAAGAGCTCATCAATCGAGTACCGAACGAGAATATCTTCCTATCACCGTTGAACGTCCTGGCCCCTGCTCAAGCTTTAGAAAGCAATCATTCGTTGCAAAATTATGGGGCTCCCGACAATGTTTTCCACGAACCTTTCCAACCGGCACCCATTCGAACCCTACGCTCCTCTGCTTTAGAATCATATTTGGCAAGTGGCTCGATGCATTCCGACTCTCCATCCTCTTCCTTCGGCGCTTCACAGTTCGGCAATCCCTCTCCAGATCCTTCGACCTTTGGTGGCAGGGACTCTAGGGGGTTTTTTACAGGCGGTGACGCAGTCAACCGAATGCAAGGCTTCTCCGTTCAAGATCCTGGCTCGAACTTGGAAAGGCGCACCACGGGCCACGAATATGGTCATGATCAGGGGCCTTCCTTCGGCAACTTCATTCCAGAGCGAGGCATAGGCTTGAACGGCCACGGTTACAACACTTTACAGGATCCTTGGTCAATTGCTTCAACTGCGCCATCCTCCGGATTCGGCGGTCCAAGAGAGCCCGTTTCTTCCAATCAACGTCTTGCAACTTTTGCCCACGACGCGCTTCAAGGGACATTCAACCAAGGGGTCTATCCAAACGATAACTTCAGCGCACAGCGTTCTGGATCCGGAGATATGAACTTCACTCGGTATGATTTCGTTGGGCAGACCTTCCACGCCCCGCAAGAGCAGCAACAGTACGCATCGCCCATGAGAGACTTCAACGAAGAACGCCAAACCTCAAATGCATTTGGATATTCTCCTCAGATTCAACACAATGTTGTTGCCGGTATAGCTGTTCAATCGTCGTGGAACAACGGCGCTGATTTGTCGCACGTCAACCAAACGGTGCCCGATGAAACTACCCAACTGCCTCTGGCGACTGCTGTGAGCATTACCTCTACCTTGTTCCCTTTATGCGACTTACTAAGCTCTTGTCCATATAGTCTCAGATCAATCTCACGGAGTCGCGACAATCCTCGGAACTTGTCCCAGAGGCTCTTCCGCAGGGCGAAGCTGCTGTCACCAGTAATCTGACCGTCGGCAACCTTGGTCATCACAACCAACAGCAGGAGCAGCTTTCAAACAAGCTCAAAAAAGTTTCCATCGAATCAGTCGAGCAGAGTATTCCTACTCCTTCTGAATCTATCTCAGTATCTGAGGTGTCTGTTCCACAACCACCCATAGCTTCGGCGAAGGCCTCGAATAAGAGCACTCAGGCGTCCCCCGTCGCTAGAGCTGTGCCAGCCCCTGCAGATGCTGCTGCTGCTGCCCCGTCAAAGTTAGCTTGGGCAATCGAAGAGGAGGGGAAGAAGAAGAAGAAAAGGCCAGGCCCTGCTATCAGCTTGCGGGAGATTCAAGAAGCCGAGGCCAAGAAATTGGAGGGTCGTAAAGCTGCTGAAAGAGAGAAGGAGAGGGTTGCTCGTGCCTCTGCTACCGAGGCCAAAGAGGATGTGCAACCTTTTACTGCTTCTTGGGGTCTACCGACTTCGCAAACAGGCGCCCGCAGTGCTACTATCCGGGAAACGCCTGTAACTCCGGCATCGCCAGCCAGCGCTGCACCTGTCTGGACAACAGCCACCAAGCCTCCTGCTGCGAAGAAGACGATGAAGGAGATCCAGGAAGAGGAAAAGCGCAAAAAGGCTGCGGCGAAGGAGGCAGCTACCCCAGCAGCACCACTCAAACGCGCTTACGCCGAGACGACGACCAAGGTTTGTCTGCTATTTTGTTACTACTCCCGACGTGCTGAACTTGCATCTCGAGGTTCTTCCTGCCGCCCAGAATGGCGCTTGGACCACAGTCGGGCCGAATGGGAAGACTTCAGCTGCTATAGCGGCTCCTGCTAAACCTGCTCCGCCTCCGCAAACCTCGACGACTTTCACTAATACTGCTGCGTCAACGTCAGCGCCGCGTGCTAGTGCCTCTCCTGTCCAACGAGCTCCCAATCTGGCGTTGAAGACGCGGCCAGTTCCAACTAAGGCAGAGGAATTATTCGAGGCTCCTTCTCACGACTTCTTGAAGTGGTTGTCTGATTCGCTGAAGGGATTAAATAGTTCAGTGAATGGTAAGGATCAGCGAGCTTCTCAAGCGTTTTGTATGCTCATTCTTCGTTCAGTGGAGGAAATCGTATCCATGTTATTATCTTTCCCTCTGGATCCTGATTCATTGACGCTGGAAATCATCTCCGATACCATCTACTCCAACAGCACAACATTAGATGGAAGACGTTTCGCGTCGGAGTTTGTGGCAAAGCGCAAGGCTGACGCTGCTTTACGTGCGAAGGGGGCTTCAGGTTCTAAAGCTCCAGCCAAGCCCGTGTCTATAGCAGATGTTGTGAAGGCAACACCGAAGCCCAGCCAACCTGAGTGGGGGTTCAAGGTGGTTAACAAGAAGAAGAAAGGTGGACGCTCATAATGCTTTGTTCTCCGCAAGCTGATATCTAGTCATACTTCAATATGAGTTTATTACTGAATCATACTCAATGTAGCTAATTTTTCTGTCTTCCTTCTCGAACCAAGAGTCAAAGGCCGAAAAGCTGTGGAACACAACACATCTTTCGAGCACAGGCAGAGAAGCCAAGAAAGTGTAAATATATTTCCTGTCGAAGGACAAGGTAGATTTTGAGAAAATTGAACGTTTACCTACAACGCAGCAACATCCAGAATGCAAAGACACTACACTATTCAACGGTGTCAAAAGGGATGATGTACTCAGTACATTGAACGGCAAGTTAAGGGCGTCTGTAAGCACCGACGGGTTCAATTATGTCACGATTGTGACGAGGCGGAGGATAATCCCTAGCACCGCGAGGAGGGCCAGATGGGGGAGCACCAGAGCCAGAGATGTAGCCGTTCATTGGGTAAGGTTCATAGGCAGGAGGAGCAGCTGCACGATTCAAAGGGGGACTTTCAGAGCGCCGACTAACCAAATTCAGTTAAAAATAAAGCATGCCAGAGGGAATTCAATAACTACGAACCGGTATCGTCCAGCTGGAGAATCTGGGTTTACACGACCATAGTCGGGAGGATAGCGGGGCGGGGTGGCGGGACGTCCACGATAGTCAGGATAGTCACTGGACGAGACTTATTACTACAGCGTGCGAGATGTCGCAGATCGCACTTACCGAGGGCCTCTGTCGTAATCATCCCTCACTCTCGGTGGAGTGCGAGGCCTTGGGGGAGGGGGTTGAGGGTAACCCGAGGGTCGGTCGTTAGGCCTTCGATCATAGCGGTCATACACAGGAGGTGGAGGGGCACCGTAACCACGGTAAGGAGCATCTGATACAGGTGGATATCGCCCTCGGTAATCCGATGGAGGAGGGAGTCTGTCCCTTTCAACCACAGGAGGTGGTCCTCTTCTGTAATCATCATATTCACGAGCACGAGCACCGCCAGGAGGTCCATAGTCACGATAGTCACGAGGAGACGGAGGGCGACGATAGTCTCGCACCGGTAGAGGCGGAGGATAGTCATACCTACTATCCCGAGGAGGGGGACGCTGCGGAGGAAAATCATCCCTTGGAGGCAGATTGCGAGGTAGATGGCCATTGTGGTCTCGCTGAATACGATCGATCAGTGGAGGTTCATGGCTGTTGTGATGACGGCGATGAGAGCTGAGAAAAAGGTTATTGTGCTTGAAATGTGGAACGAACAGGATAACTTACGACCCAGTATTATTTGGGCATTCCCTGCTTATGCACTCATCAGTCTCAGCATAAAGGATACAGGATATAGCTGATCAGACCTTGCCCAATGACCTAATTGGCCGCACTTGAAGCAAGCACCAGGATCTCCAGCATATTTGGCAGTTCGGCCTCCACCATGAGAAAGCTCTACACGGATTTTGTTGCCCATGAAGTACCCTTCATGATATTTTGCAACGCTCTCTTCAGCGGCTTCCCGACTGTCAAATTCCTGGTAGAACAACGTTAGCACACAGTGTAGGCCACTCGTATAAGCGACATACCACAAAACCGTAGCCAACCCTGTCGGGAGAATAAGTACAGATTCAATAACAGGACGTAGCAACATACTTCAGTTCAATGTTGATTATGGTACCTATTTTGCCAAAGCAGCTTTGTAGGTCCTCTTGACGGGTGTGTTCAGGAAGACCACCAATGTAGACTTTATTCGGCTGCACAGCAGAAAGTAAACACCAGCGCAGAGACAAGAAATCAAAAGAAGTATTCGGAGCACAGAGCCTAATAGCCTCCCACAGAACAGGGAAGGCAATCAAGAGTGGAGAAGCGCAAGGACAAAGGCAGCCCAGCACAGGGATATCAAACCCAGGGAGGAGCTCCGAACGGGCAAGCAAAGTACAGACAGAAAGAACCTAAGCACCTTGACTTGCTTTTCGCGGAATGTTTCATTGTCGCCTGCACTGGACGCACGACGGTATTCTGGGTGTTCGGGTTCCTGACCAGCAGTACGCTCGTCGGCAGATATAGACGCTCCCGGCGCAGGCTGTTCGGTGGCTGGTCCCATTGCCTGATCATCTTGAGAGCCCCAGTTTTCGGGTTGCACTGTTGTATCTTCTGCTGCGTTTGGGGCAGCCATGGAGAAAGACCAGAGCAAGAAAGTAAAACGACGAAAACTCGCAACAAACAACCCACGTTCCATTGGTCCCCGATTCACACTCCGCCGCAACTTGCCGGCGTCGTACCTAACCTGTTAGTAGTGCATGTGGAACACTTATCAGCCCTTTATCTTGATCTCCTTCCTTTCTTCTTTGTGCCTACTTGTAGACGTGTTCTAGCATGGCAGGTGCATTTTAATACGCTGTTATCATTTTTTTAAACACACTAGAGCAGATTGAACAATCCCCCGAGGGTGCCGTTGTGATCTCCTACCCCACATTGCTCTCCGCGCCGGTGTCGCTAGGACCTGCCATTGGTATTTTGTCTAAAAATTTATGTTCTCCAGTGCATCTAACCCTAGGATTTTTGTAGAGAAGGCGTTTGGCTCAGATCCAAGCTCTTTAGGTCTAATCATCGTTCGTGACTTACCAACCGAGTATCCGGCCTACAGAGAAAGCCTGCTGAAGCATGCATACAAATTCGGTCACCTGGACGAAGCTACTCGGGAAAAATATAGTGACCCAACCAGCAAATACAGGTTTGCGAATCTCCGCTTCTTATGCACTGGTTGATTTATCAATTAAAGTTTTGGCTGGTCTCATGGAAAGGTATCTACTATCTGGACACTTCTTCCAGTATCTACTCCATCTGTACTGACACTTGGGCCATTAGGAAATAATGAATGGGAAACCAGGTCAGGTCAACTGAAGGTCTCCCATAGGGCAATGCTTAATGCTTTTCAGATACTCTCAAGGGATCGTATTATGCGAATCCTATTGTTGAAAACGCCACAGTATCTTCTGAGGAGATACTTCAATTCCCCGAATATTACGGGAGGAATATATGTAGGCTGGAAGCTCTCTGTCTGAAACTCTTCTACATATTTTACTTAGGGCCTGAAAGGGACGAAAAGGGAGTCGAGGGCTTTGAAGACGCGTTCAAAAACCTGTCCCGGTACAAACCCCTAATCCCTTCAATCAAACCATTCTAATCTTGTAAATACACAACAGATTCATATTTAAAGTTGGATACGAACTGGCGACGGCTTGCCAGCCCTTTGGTTCGTTCTCCTTGCTTTTGCGTCCTGCCCTGTCCTGAGCGCTTCGTCATGGATCTAGTTTCGCCACATATGTTGGACTCAACCCTTTCTCTTGCGGATATGATTCGCGATTCTCAAACTACCAAAGCCCGTTTGCTACATTATTTCCCTCCCTCTCCGGATGCCGCACGTTCGGCAGATGATGAGCCAATTGACAGTTGGTGTGGATTCCATTTGGACCACTCACTCCTGACAGGCCTTTGTCCTGTAAACGTTTTCTCTCATCATATACTTTCCTCCGTCTAAGAGATTTTCGCGCAGGCCATGTTCCTTCGTCATGTCCCGTCCGGAGAACCGGAAATCATCAAAGCACCTTCTCCCCTCTCAGGGCTGTACATACGTACGCGAGGCGGTGAACTCACTAAAGTTGCCATACCTGCGGACTGCTTAGCATTCCAGACCGGTGAAGCGTTGGAGATCGCAACAAATGGAAGGCTACTTGCCACTCCCCACTGTGTTCGGGCCGGAGGTTTCTCCCAGGAAGACGAAATATCACGGGAATCCTTCGCGCTCTTCATGCAACCCAACACGGATCAATCTCTCTCCTCGACAACTACATTCGGACAATTCAGCAAGAAAGTGTTTGAGGAGCACTACGATGTTGATAGTAAGTGATGGAGAAGAGATGTACAAATAGGAACCATGTATGAAATACCCCGGGTTGATAGGCTACAAGGGTCTAAGATTAACATAGTGTTGTTCTATAGCTGCAGTTACAGTACTTGACGCCTCTGTGGCGACCCTGGAGTAAGGGAATCTGGTAAAACGGACAAGACTGCAGCAGTAAAGCTCGTACGTTTGCTTGCTGACCGACTCTCGCTTGAACGAGACCCAACAGAAGAACGCCTATCCTCTTGGTCTGAGATGACACTCCAGTCCTCGCTGGGGGCACCGCGGTCTGAATATGTACTGGAGAAGGAGCCAGGGGAGACGTTCTCATGCTTTCGAATCGTGGAATCTTCCCGCATGACATCATCTTGACCGTCAACCTCTGGTACCGGTTGCTTGATCAACGAGCGAGCATAATCCATATCTCGGTAGATTGACTCTATGGCAGTAGTGACACCATCCTCCTGAATAACAGTCAGGAAGAGAGGTAACAAAAAACAAGGCACTTACTGCTCGAATTTGCTCCCCAATGATCTTGGCTCGAGCGATCTGCTTTGGGTCGTTGGTAGCTGACAACAATGCATCAGATAGAGCTGACACTGTCAGTTTCCTGACACCAGTGCCGACGCCTAAAGCTTCGACGCGATCGGCCCAGAAGAATTGATCGCCAAAGAAAGGGTGAATGATAGTAGGAATGCCAGCTATTAACTATGTTAGCCTGAAATGTAAAGTCTCATTCAATTGGTATACCTCTCAAACTAGCACCTGTTGTGCCAGCCCCACCATGGTGGCAAGCAGCATCAATGCGACGGAACAGCCAGTCGTGGGGTACTGATGTGATCGGGTATATTTGAGGTGGTAACGGCTCTTCTGGTTCTGAAGCGTCTCCAGACTTGATCTGAAGTCTATCTGACCATCCTTTGGACAAGATGGCATGGACGCCGCTGCGAAGGACAGCCT
Organism: Cyclocybe aegerita; assembly: GCA_902728275.1. Classification (NCBI taxonomy): domain Eukaryota; kingdom Fungi; phylum Basidiomycota; class Agaricomycetes; order Agaricales; family Hemipholiotaceae; genus Cyclocybe; species Cyclocybe aegerita. The sequence continues at coordinate 965,645 of CACVBS010000028.1, forward strand.
CCACGACACAATGCGTCATTGCTTTGGGGTCTGACACCACGATGCTTCCAAAGCCGATGTAAACCACCTTGTGGCCGGTACTGTGTGCATTGTCCACAAATTGAACGAGAGATGACGGAGGCGTCCACTTCTTGGCGCTGACATCAGCATCTTCGAGGGTCCAGTATCCTGTATAAAAGTTGAGTCATCAAAGTGGCTGCCTGGAATTTAACAGGCTGACCTGTTACTCGAATCCATTCTGGCCAGTCAAGAGGTGGAGGTACCACATGTGGACTAAAGTTATATAGGAACGGAATCTTGTGTGGTTCCATCTTGTCCAAACTGGTGGGACCAAGGCGTAGGATGTTGCGTCGCCATCGATTAATCTGCCCAGCAGTTGCTCTCCAGAAGACCTGATCGAACATGACGTACGACTGAGATTTTCTAGTTTAGTATACCAGCAGAGCAGTCAGCCTGGAACCATTACCATATAGTTGTAGCTTCCGCCCATCTAATTGCCGCCGTCAAAGATAGCCATAGTGTATGAAAACAGTAAAATACCTTGCGGTCAGGAACGGCAAAGGCATGAGGATATGCTCTGAACGAGAATGAGCTTTAGTCTGAGAGTTGCCGAAGGATTACCGTGACCATACCTTGTTCTTGTCCAGGTCATCGTGAATGCCCGGAAGTAGGGAATAGCCAATGCCTCGGCTATATGATAACCTCCCATGGCGCTTGGGCTCTCGACGAGAACATCAGTACCCTGGCATGCTTCCCATGACGTCTTCAGGAGGTCGTCCAACCAGCCGCGGAACTTTGCAAACTTGTGTCAATGAAAAGAATATGTCCTGCGAGTCTTCGCACAAACCTTCGTTAATCCTTCCTTGAGAAAAGAAACAGTGAATGTTCCATTCTCGATGCATATACGCATGAGCTCCGCCGGATCACCGCCAACGTATCCAAATTCGATTCCATGCTTGAAGAGGGCAATCAGACGTTTCAAGGATTAAAAAGTGGGAAAACTTACAGATTCGATCCATTCTTGGAACTCGCCATGGGTCGCAATCTTGCACCTGTGACCGTCCGCCATGAGACCCTTCGCCAACGCTATATACGGTTGCACATCTCCACGCGATCCGATTGTCAAAAACGTGAAGTGGAGCGACTTCCTCGGCTTGAACGTCAAAAATGTCGACGATGCAGAAGTGAACATGACAGCTGGTACCGAATCCGCCATGCCATCAGTCGGGAGTGCTGGGTTGTCTGAGTCGCCACCCAGCGACGCAGTGGTCTCAAATTCCTCCAATATCAATGCCTCTCGCTTTCCACTCGAAGGGATGACACTATCGCCAGCGGCCAACCGTCTGCGCACATCCTCCATCTGGCTATCCAAGAGATGAACAAATGCCTCTCGTTTATCTTCGCTGTTGAACTCGAAGAAGAGCTCTTCATGGCCTTTGATAATGATGATCAAACCATAGTGGCCGAAACGAGAAGCCTTCGACTTTTCTGAAGCCAGAATATCACGGATTGGTAGGGTCATCTGTTCAAATTCAAAGGGTTGATGGTAGCCTCAAATAAATTTTTAAAAAAACTTTACCCTTGTTCGAACAGCCAAGGGTCCGCTGGACTTAAAACAAAAATGGTTCGTAGAAATATACAGTTTGCCATATACGGGCAGGAGTCTATAGATATAACCCGGGAAATCTGCGAACAGTTAATAATTTTCAATAGGCATCAGAGAAGACGCACATCCAAGCAACGTCTCCTTCTCATCATATGCAAAAGCAGCCCGGAATTTCGTCGTCTCTTGATCGGGCACCATGTCTGGTGTTTCGAGTACGCTGAACGCCAAATCCCCACCACTTAAGCGGCTCTGAGGGCCGGGTGAAGACAATGCAGGAGAATACACCTCCTTGACAGGCGTTGTTGTAAATGTTGTGGTTGTGTCTGCTGTTGCCGTGGATCCGCCGAATACTCTTCGCGAGCCTTTAAGCCAGGAGGGAACGCCGACCACCCAGGAACTAGTGTCTCTGCTTAATGAAGAATTATTAGGATACATGAATGAACTGGAAGTGGACGGGGGGTACGTGTGTTCAGGGGGTGGCAACGACGTTGACGATTGCCTCAAGGAGGGATCGCTTGCTTCGTTTGTGGGAGTGAGTCCAGGTGACATTGACTGGGGTGACGACGTAATAGGTATGAAAGACGACGAGCCCGGTTTCCGTGAAACGTGTGTGTAATCGTCAGAATTTAATTCGGAAACTGTTGGTGCACTGGAACGGCTGGTTGTTGAAGCAGAATCTGAGAACGGTCGGAAGATGGACGGTAATCTAAAACCAGAAACTGCTTTCGGAGAGCTTGGTTCCGTCACAGCGCTTGCAAGGCGATCGGTCCCCGGACGAGCCACGGTGGTGTCCACCACAATTGCAGGAGCGCCGCTTTCAAAGGGCTTCGGCTGGCTACGATGACTGCGAACGGCGTCACGGATTTGGTCCAACGCACCGGCAAGATCATGGAAGTAGGCGAAGAAATACGAATCAACTGTGAAGTTATCCTCCTTGTCAACGACTTTGATTTCGATTGTCTCTGTGAAGTCCATAGCACTCGAGCGCTCAACGTCGACAATAGCAGAATACGGGATGGCTATCTGAAATGGAAATCAGACAAAAATACAACGCTACTCCGAGTGAATCAGCACCTTTACGCTATCGCCCATATTTTGGGCCTTGAAGATGACTTTACGAATTGCTTTGACCCATTCCTCCCGGCTGGGGACAGAATCCGCCGAAAGGACGACAGTCTTCGTGTTAGTGCGTAATCGGAAACCTTTCTCTCCAGACGGATCGCAGGATATAGCGTAACGCAGATCCACGATGCCATGAGGGAAATAGGGGTCCTGCTTCGAGTCAGTTGGTCCGGGGGCGATGATAATGGAGCCCTTACTGAGGATGACTGATACCACGACAGAGCGTCATTCTTCAGCACAAACCAGTGCTTGATCCAACGTTTGGTGCGCTGAGCCTTCTTGTTCAACGAACCGGACTTCAGTACTTGATCCTAAAAGAACTATTGATCAACTGTCATAACACTGGAACAGAGTATAGCACTTTACCTCTCGGGAGGGCATATGGGCGAAAAAACATAAGTACGAATTAGTCAGATACATATATCCCTGTAATACTAACCCAAAAATGAGTTCCTGCCGCTCGCTGAGTAAACATGTGTGCGACTCACGGACTGAACGCAGGAGCCAACAGGGCATTTCTGTCAATCTGGAGGGTGAGGGCAGCGAAGGGGAGAAATGAGGAAGCAAAACTTGCCTGCCCAAACCTCCTGGATATCCTCTAGGTCGTACACCTCCTTCAGCTTCTGTGCAAGACGCGTCCGTCTATGCAGACGAATAGTAGCTAGACTTCCCGCCCGTTCTCGCATGGCCTCGAATGGCTTGAGTCGTGCCACTGCTTCGGAATCTTGAGTAGGGTGTAGATGGGTGGGTACGGAGTCGGGAATCCTGGGCGTCTCTTCGAAGTCGTTCTCATTGTCGTCTTCAGATGTAATGTCTTCTAAGATGTCTTCTTCCATAGAATCTTCTCTGAGAGACGATTTAGATGGGATAGGAACAGGGGCGCGGTGGGATCTCGCCAAAGGACGGTGAATTGTGTGGATAGAGGAAGAGAGCCGAGTAGCTGAAAATTCGCTGTAAACTCGCGCACGCTGAGGGGTAGTTAAAGCGACTCACCTTGTGGTTTCTCATCTTCGTCACTCTCAGATTCTGTACTGGGTTCGGGTCCACCGTCCTCATCATTGTCGCTGTTCATCCACGGGAGGGCCTGAAGCGCTTGAATGAGGGTTTGCGTTCCGGCCCGCATCTAGTCGAGATCATAATGAGATTTATCGAGGGATGTAAGATGAGCTCGTACCGATCCATCACCTCGAAAAGAGGCCAAAAGAGACGGACGTATCGGAGGAGATGGTGGTCGTATAAAAGGAGAGTCTTCATTCGGTGAATTTACTGCTGATGGCTGCGGGGACTGCGTTGCAGTAAGGGTAGAGTCGGAAATTGACGGGGAGACTAGAGATTGGGTGAACATGAGCTCAGCACGGTGCTTAAGCTGCGCACCTTCTGGATCTGAGGCGAGTTGGGACGTTCGGGACTTTCTAGTGATGCTGAAGACACGTCGGGGTGACGGAACGGAAGATGGTGTGGGCGAGGTGGAGCTTCCGCTGACGCTCCGGCTGAGTCTATCGACGGTCTTCTCGACTGCACTCGAGAGGCGTTTGACGCGGCTCTGGGACATGGTGAGATCCTTGGCGGAGCGGGGGTTAGCGGGCCTGTTATGGGTCGCTGCGGGGCGAGGACCGGGTGCAATGGCGCAGGGAGGCGTGGAGGGAGGCGGGGGGCTGGAGGCCATGGAGGGGAGAGGAGGGACGTGCCGGTTGGATGACGGTGGATGAGCGCTTTCGGATGTGACGCATTGGGAACATTGGTGTTGCTGACATAAGAAACACGTTCCCTTCGCGCGTTTGGCGATAAAAACGATCTTCGACTCGGCAACATGCCATGCCTCGCTTCTCCAAATCCCCCAAGGTCGCAATAAGCATGCGCGGAGAGATCTGTGTTGGCTTTGCCTCCCTCCTCTCGTCGGTGCCCGATTCGTCGTCGCCGAGGCTCTCTCCAACTCACCCTCCATTCCCACAGATTCGTCTCCATGCTCCTTCTCATCTTCGTTCATGTATGTGCCCCTCTCAGCTCTTACATCTTCCGTTCTCTTTCTGATGCCTTTCCTATCAGGTCGGGCAAATTAATACCTCGACTGTTCCTCGCAATATTGCCATGGTTCGTGACGTCATTCACCTTCGCCCACACATTCCGAATCCTAACGCGATCTTGGCACCAAGGTCAAGGTCAACATGAGTGGTTATGGGTACGCAGCCCAACTTCAAACTCTCCTCAAGATATTTCGTTCATTCTAGTTTTCTTGAATTAGGGAAGCCCTCGAAACATTTATTCTCAATCCTGTGTTTGGACTGTATACCGACAACGCTAGCGCTCCCCTCCAACAACAGGCAGGCGTACGAGAACTCTACGAATTTGGCCTTTATTCATACTGCGCCTATGTCGACGACGCGCATGGTACATGCAGCAATCATACCACTGGACAACGATACACCCCATACGACGTTATCACGGCCGACATGTCTTCTAATTATTCCATTTTGACCGGTCCCTTCATCCCAGAAACGACCTTCCGCGACTCCAAGTATCTTGGTCAGTCCTCTAGGGCTGCTTACTGGATGCTTCTCCTAGGCACTATTTGCGCTGCATTGGCACTGATAACGTTAGTACTCCCTTACCTTCACCATTTCACCCCTTTTCATTCGACCCTCTTCTAGCGGCATCGCCAAAAACAACTGGACGTTCTTCGTGTCCGCGATATTTTCGATCGCCGGAAGCCTCTTGCTCTTGATCGGGGCAGCGATCTGGACAGTGATTATCAAGAAATCCCAGTCGATCAACAATATTCTCCTCAGGTTGCCCAACTCTAACACAACAGTAGGCCTAGGAATCACTGTGTCAGAGGGCAACGGACTGTTCATCGCATGGGCTGCGTTCGTTTGCCTATTCCTGTCCATTATTCCGTATATGCTGAGGTGGGTACTGTTCGGCGATTACTGCCCTTCGCTTACTGACAAACTGCTGCTGCATAGTTGTTGCACGTACCGAGGATGACACGAGGCCTTTGCCATGCTCCATGATCCTTCGGCTCACAGCCTATGAAAACGACACGTACTCTTACGATTTCTCAGTATTGCGGGACAAATACGTATCTATACTATACTTACTTACCACGGAACCACGTAGAGTAGAACTCGACGGTTGGACTGTCAGCGTCTGGACTGTTGATAGTTTTGCCAAAAAAAATGCCGCTGCTTTTTATGGAGTTCGAGGGAGAAAGGCCCCTGAGGCCCCGTGAATTTGATGTGCCGGGCTCGACGGAGTTTTAATTCGTGTTGTTTCCTGCCGCCCGCACGAGAGTTAACAGGGGAGTCAAAAGTGGTCTGTCCTCAACCCTTTCTCACCTTTTCTTCCTCCTCACACGTATAATCTAGTCCTTCTTTTGTTACCCCTCCCGCTCGACTCACCGTAATGACCAAGTCCCTTGGAGCCTCAGCGCTCTTCACTCTCCTCACAGCCTTGGTGGCTACGAGCGTTCAGGCCATCCCAAGAATCACCCGCACAGGACGATACCTTTATGACGAAAGTGGGACTCGATTCTACATCAAGGGAATCGCGTACCAGGAGCAAGGTGCGGAGGCTGACTCTTCTGCTGTGCGCTGTTGCTCACTTCCCCATAGGAGCCGTTGTCGCCTCTGATGACAACCCCTTTGGCGAACCTTCCACCTTCATCGACCCTCTCGCCTTGCCAGATGCTTGCAGCCGTGATCTACCTTTCCTCCAGGAGCTAGGTGTGAATACCATTCGTGTTTATAGCGTCAACTCTTCCCTCAACCACGATGCCTGCATGAACGCCTTCAGCGCGGCCGGAATCTATACCATGTCAGTGTTTTCCCTTGAATGACCTGACTCTTTGCTGAACATCGTCCTGCAGCATCGATCTCGCTCTTCCTCTGAACGGCTCGATTGACCGCCTTTCACCTTCCTGGTCGACCAACATTCTGGACCAATATATTCACACCATCGACACCTTCAGCAAATACGACAACGTTTTGGCATACAACATTGGTAACGAGGTGGTTGTTCAAGAGAGCACGCAAGTGGCGCCTTACGTCAAAGCCGCAGCCCGAGACACCAAGGCATACCTGTAATTCTTCTACTCCGTCCTCGGTCACAAATTCTCACACCATTCCAGGAAATCGCAGGATTCCTCGGCCCTCGTGGGTTACGCAGCAATCAATGGGGCTTCGAACTGGCGTGAACCTTTGGCTAACTACCTCTCGTGCGACCTGACTGGTAGCAACTCCGATGCGACTGCCATTGATCTCTATGGCCTTAATGACTAGTAGGTGCTACCTTCATAACTTTCAACACAAAGCTGACGAACCTCCAGTTCGTGGTGTGGAGACTCGAATTTCCAATCTTCTTACGCAGGAATCACGAATGCCTTCGCCAACTACAATGTCGTCGCCTACCTGAGTGAATTCGGTTGCATCAGCTCGCCGCCTCGTCTCTGGACAGAATCCGGCGCGTTGTTCGGCTCTGATATGAACACGGTATGGTCTGGTGGAATCGCATTCTCTTACTTCCCCGCCCAGAGCGCTGCAGGACAATTTGGCATGGTCACCATTTCTTCAGACAGCCGCACCGTTACTACCAGCGATGATTTCGACCGTCTGAGGACTCAGTACGGTCTCGTCACTTTCATCAACTCTCCTTCCCAGTCTTCTGTTGCTGCGGCCACTTACCCCACTTGCCCTGCTTCTACTTCCACATTCCTTGCATCATCCACTCTTCCTCCGACCCCGAATGAGGCTGCGTGCAATTGCCTTGAGAGCAGCTTAAGCTGCCGCTTCACTCCTGCTACAAGCAACTACACCACCGTCGTTGGCGAACTCCTCAACGTTGGATGCAGTCTTCTAGGCCAATCTGGAGGTTCTTGCACCGAAATCGGTGGCAATGGACAAACGGGTGTATATGGCCGTCTTTCAGGATGCGACCCGAGTAAGCCGTCCGTCACTAGTTTCAACTTCTTCCACTCACGCTTTATACCCGTTTAGCCATCAAGCTCTCATACGTCATGAGTCAGTTCTACGAGGCCAACGACAGGAACCCTCAATCGTGCAGCTTCGCGGGTAACGGCACTGTGAACCCTCTGGCACCGACCGGTTCTGCCAGCTCCGCTGCTAGTTCGTGCATTGCCAATCCCAGCGCCGTCTTCACTCCCTCCGCTGTTCCCACCACGGCCAATTCTGGTGCTACTGGTGGTGCGACTACGACCGGTGGCTCCGGCACAAACACAGGTGCTGCAGCCAGCTTGATCGACACTAACGCTCTGCTCGGCACGGGGCTGATGGGCATCATCTCTGTCCTCGGTGCCATCTGGACCTTGGCTTAGGTGTTCGGCAGGTGATATATATGTACTATTAAAAATGTGACATTTGGGTTCAAGTTGGCGATGGACATTTCAGACTGCTTTGCTTTAGTAAACAGGACGCTACTCATATTTACAGACAAATTTTCGCACCTCTTTTAGTAGGGTCGAATTCTAATGGTTCCTTCTATCCAAGGTGAGGACGTGTTGTGCGCAGCTCCTCGAGAACTCTCCCATCGTCAAGAACCTTCGGAAATGCGCTGTTGAGTGAGTGACAAGCTGGATTACGTCAGCCAACGGAAAAATTATGCTCCGGGCCGCGTCTCCGATCTGCCATTACTAGTGCACGCTTTAATACCATTCCACCCAGTGAGAGGAATATCAGGGCTTCGTCGCCATGTCAAACGAAGCTTTTCGTCTCCTTTCGCGCGGAGGAGTTGTATTTGACAAATCTAAGTCGGACGTACAGCTTTTCAATGTGAGTTCAACCCTTCAACCGTCCCCTTGTTGGATTGATCCAAGGATCGCAGAAGAAGAAACGACCGCAAGGCAAAGATTCGAGCGCGGTGAACTCGGAGAGTGGACAGATACCTGTTGAACTAGACTTTTTCAGATACGCGCAGAACAACGGGAAGCGAAAGCCTTCGGAGTCTAGTAATCAGCCTAAAGGGAAGAGAAGAAAGACGGAAAGCGACGAGGAGGACGAGGATGAAGAAGCTTCCCCGGACTCGAAGGCGCCGTTGCCCGCCCCGGGACCAACGCGTATGCAGGCAGTGTGGGCACTCCATTCGAAGGAACAGAAAGGCACTCGGACTGCCCATCGTGTGACCACCAAGGGCACAAATGTTCCTTCGCATGTGGATTCATTTGAAGGGCTCAAGAAGTACACCATCCCCTCGCACTTGTTCGCGAACCTCACATCCAGTGGTTATAAAGAGCCAACAAGCATACAGTCGTATTGCATTCCTATTATGTTAGAGGTGCGCTCCGACCTTCGTGACCAAAATTCCATCCTAACACCGAAAAGGGTCGCGACATAGCAGCCATCTCGCCGACTGGTACAGGAAAAACCCTTGCATATCTCCTTCCCATATTTTCGAAGCTTGGTTCCCCAGCATCTAGCTCTAGTGGTGACGTCGGCACAGGAGTCCGCGCAGTCATTGTGGTGCCCACTCGTGAACTTGCTCATCAAATACACAATGAGTGTCTGAAACTCGCCCAGGGTCGAAAGTGGAAGCTCGTCCTGTTCAGTAAAGCAACAGCCAATGCATTATCTCAGAAAGCAGCGCGGGATAAAGTGGGTCAGTCATATTTAAACTGCTTATACTCGCTTTTACATGATCTGACTGACTTGAAGACATCATCATTAGCACGCCGTTGCGTCTAGTTGCGGCGTTGCAGGAAGGAAACTTGGAGCTGAATAAGCGAGTACATTGTCCTTCTATTCATTTATGACTTGCTGACGTCAATCCCTTCGTAGTGTCCGACATCTTGTTCTTGATGAAGCAGATCGCATGCTCGATACCGAGTTCATGCCCCAAATACAAGAAATTGTCGCGGCCTGCAGCCATTCAAAGCTTCAGAAAGCTTTATTCAGTGCAACATTACCCGCTGGTGCTGAAAGGCTCGCCATGGAGATGCTCGACGACCCTGTTCGTGTCGTCGTGGGTCTGAAGTGAGTGTTGTCCTCCCCCCTCTATGGCCGGCCTGATGCTGACCGCGGTTTTCTCTTGCTCAGGGACACGCCTCTTCCTCTCATAGCGCAGTCCTTGACCTATGTTGCTGATGATCCTTCCAAGCTTCCAAGTCTTCTTACCTATCTCGCTCAGCCTTACAACCCTCCTGTTTTAATCTTCACCTCCACTCAAACACGTGCGACATCACTAGCAGAAGAGCTTGTTCTGAATGGGATTTCCAATGTCGACTGCCTACATGCCGGTATGACGCAGAAAGAACGCGATGATTCTCTGAGTAGGATGCGCAAGGGAGAAAGCTGGGTGATGATAACTACAGAAGTTATGGCGCGCGGTATGGATTTCAAGGGTGTTCGAGAAGTCATCAACTACGATTTCCCAACAACTATTCAGAGTTATGTGCACCGGATTGGTCGTACCGGACGTGCGGGCAGAGAAGGAAAAGCGGTAACATTCTTTACGGACGAGGATGCACCGTACCTCAAGATGTACGTCCATTCACAGCCGTCGCCCTCATCTCACCTGACTCCTTACATGAATAGGATCGCGAACGTCATTCTTCAATCGGGATTTACGGTTCCTGATTGGATCCTCAAGTTGCCTAAGCCATCGAAACTAAAGCGCAGACAAATGGGCAAGGTCAAACGCCCTGACATCGTCAATCCTGCGAGAAAGGTCGGGCGACGAGATGCAGTCAAGAAGCGGGACATGGTAGCAGGGTCGAAGCGCAGATCAGCCAAAGCAGCTGAGAATTCTTCGGAAAGCGAAGAAATATAGGTGCTTGCTGACTGGCCTACTTCCTTCGTGGGCGTTTGGTAGCAGGTTCAGGTCTCCTGTCCTCCGCGGAGACATAATGGTTTACCCCACGACCTCGCAACCACTCCATACAGTCGTCTTTCGTCTTTGCTGGGTTTCCCAGTTGCCACTCTACAACATCTTCCAAAACCTTTCCTACCCACGGACCGGGTTTTCCGATGTTGAAAGCAACGACAATATCATGTCCCTACAATTTGATCAGAATGTAGCCTTGATGCAGGACAGACTACTCACGGTCAGCAAGGGCTTTGAATCTACGTCGTTTTGAAGCCCGAAATCAACGATGGTCTTGGTAAATGAGTTGTATAAGTCAATAACACTAGAAGCTGCATATACTAAAAAAAATCGATGAACACTGCGCGACACCACTCCAGAGGTATCACGGCTTACCGTCGAGTATGTCTTGGGATGTATTATACAATGGCACGAGGTCTGTTATGAGAGAGAAAAGAAGGGTGGTCGACCAATGGCTCCCTGTTAGTGGGTTGTGAACAAATTTGTTCCGTAAAAGAAGCCCCAGTTTTGCTCTATCGAAAGGGTCTTTTAAATGTGCCTCTATTCCAGCCTTGATTACGTCCACACCGGTAAAAAGAACAGGTATGCCATCCAAATAATGGTTCTGAGTACCAAGTTTGAGTGAGTCACGAATGACAGAAGCCACGACGGGGTGCGTCTTCTTCTTGCTGTCGGTGTAGGTGAGGCTGCGATAGGGAAGGAGCAATCCTGCCAAGGAAAGGCGTGCAAGCACCAGTGGGTTCTCGGAGACTACTGACAGGAGTAAAGGATGGAGATATGTAAGTTCCGATGTCTCTGGGGTGTGCAGGGCATGCAGGATGGTGACAGCTCCCAGTGCTTCGCTCGGTACTTGACCCAACAGGGATTCTGGGAGGTTGGACTTAACCTCGCCAGGTATTACAGAAAACACCGAATGGTATAATTTTAGTTCGCAAACCAGTTGGGCAGACCGTAGTGGGTCCCGTCCTTATACACGATATCAGGTAACATTTCATGGGACTAGCCGGGATGCCATACCTTGTACCATTTTTGACACCTCATCGCCCACCCTTTCACGAGAAACCTTTGAGACCAAAGCTTCCTATTTAAAATAATCAGTTATCAAGATAAATTCCGATAGCAAATGATCCTGTTACCTGTACAATTGGATCTTTCACTGCATCTTGTACCTCGGGCACCATATCAAAGCCAAAGCGGCTAGCAAAACGAACACAACGCAGGACACGTAATGGATCGTCTTGAAATGTTTCCCGCGGAGGCATAGGAGTCCGTATAGTCCCATTGCGGAGGTCGTCCAAACCCTAAGGCAGTTCAGCCCCCACGAATTATAAGAGCCTACAAGTCATACCTTTCCAGTAAAATCTTCAACCGATCTGCTATGAACGTTGTAAAAGAGCGCATTGATAGTGATATCGCGTCGAAGAGCATCTTCTAGCGGTGTTCCAAAAGCCTAAGGCAAAATTCGTTAAATTTTGCAGCCCATTGCGCAAAACGAACGCTTACGACGCCCGTTGGGATACGGCTCCCTTCGGTATACTCCTCGCTTCTGAGATTGACGAGGTCAATGGACAATCCGAATACTTTGAAGGTGGCTGTTTCAAGGTGCTTGGATTGGTCTGGATTTTGTTCAATCTTAGTGATGGTGCCCATTTCGACACCTTTCAGTTTCGCATATTCGTTGAGATGCTCAGCAAATGCCAGCCCCATGATATCACTTAACGCGATATCCATGTCATTACTTTGCGAACCCAGTAACTGTTAGGAAATGGAAAGTAGATGGATTGCTCGACTTGGTACAGAGACAAGTGAAAACTGTTGAATTGACCTTGTCGCGGACCCAGCCTCCAGCAACTCTGCAAGAAGTTGAGATCCCTTTCTCAGCATGCAAATATCTTGTGCATCCATCGAGCAGCTCGCAAATGGAAGTTTCGGTCTGGTTCAGATGAATCTCAAGCGCGTCGGGTGCTGGTATCCGTGGTTCGTGGGCCATTCTGAGTGCCATAGCTCGAGAGTGGCAGGTTCGATAAGTGGCTCTGATGTGGCGCAGGGAGCAGGAGGAGACCCGCAAAGTGTTCATGAAGGAAAGTTAAGTAGAGTCAGACGAAATGAGTGAGTCTTGGCATTTCGGAAATAGCCGATGACGCTTTACCGGCCCGGTCCGGCTTCCGAGTCTTCCTCCCCCAATGACTCCATGTCGCTTTTTCAAGATCTCCACTGAGATGGTCTCAGAACGGTGTCGCTTATATTCTAGCCCGACATCTTGCGAAGGCAACCCATCCCTGTCATGTTCTTCTTCAACCGGGGTCCTCAGAGCAGGCCAATAGGTCTCGAGTGGCGTTCCTCTTCGTGGCTGGTCACTGCAGTCATTGGCCTGGGTACGAATCATGGCCGTCAAACTCTGCAAAACGGGCTCGTACTGACAAAGGCGCTGAATTTCAGGCATAGCCGTGGATTTACTCATTTATTCGGTTATCATCCCTGTCATGCCATTCCAGCTTGAATTGCTTGGGTACTCAAAGGTCTCTTCCTTAACTGGGTGGTTGCTTTTCGCCTACGTAAACTTGCTCTCCCCGAGCTTTCATGCCAAGTTCTGACGTCTTGCTTTCCCGAAAGTCAGGCGGTCTGGTGATATGTACGTCTTTGTCAAATAACATATTTTCCAAATTATTCTCACAATGTTGCCAGCTACAATTCCTATCGCCATGTTGTCCGAACGTTACAATGCCCGGCAACTGCCCCTGATTTTTGGCTTGTTCGTTCTCATGGGGTCGCAAGTCATGCTCATGGAAGCACCGAATTATCCTGTCATGTGTATAGCCCGCGTCCTCCAGGGCATTGGTTCTTCCATGGTTTGGGTAGTCGGGCTAGCACTGCTGTAAGCGTGCCCTTGCCCTCCGATTTCGTTCCTACATATTTTCTGTGTAGATCCGACTCTAGCCCTCCTTCAATGGTTGGATGTGGGCACTCTTTTTGTTCTCCTGCGGCAGGAACTGATGACCATAATATTAGTGCAACTGGGAATCGCTATGATGGGGTTATCACTCGGGTGAGTCGTTTGCTCTGAGGTATTTTTCAAAAAATTCAATCCTGTAGAATGGTGGTAGGTCCTCCTGTAGGTGGACTGTTGTATAGCCATTTTGGCTTCCGAGGACCATTCATCTTCGGTATCTCGGCGACCTTCTTGGACCTCATTGGACGCTTGATCCTCATTGAACGTAAAGACGCTCTCGTCTGGGGCGTTGATCCAGCAAAGACTTCAAGTAACGAAGACAACGCACCGTCTCTAGTAATGGAAGCGAAAGCAGAAGAGGAGATCCAAGAGATTCCGAACACGTCCGCTGATGTCGAAGCCGCTAAAGATCAAGAAATGGCTGTTTCACAAGAATCCCAGCCTGCCGCTGACACAGAAGCCAATCCTGAAATAAAAATATCATTGGTGTCCGTTATGGCAGACCTCTCAAGGTCTCCGCGGGCATTAGTCGCACTATTCATCATTTTTGTTTATGGGTATGGGACCTGTATTTCGTGGTTGACGATCTCGCTCATTGTCAATGCACAGAATCGTGTATAGTAGCCAAGAGCCCGCGATACCTCTGCACCTCCAGCGGGTCTGGGATCTTGATTCCAGGGCCGTTGGGATTGTGTTCATTGCTGCTGTTGTGCCCACAATGTTCTGTCAGCACCTTTCCGGTCTTTTGTGTGCCACCCGTCACCATTAACTTGATCTTTGGTTCCTTAGCGGCTCCGCTCACTGGTTTCTGGGCTGACAAAAAAGGGACAGAGTGGCCTGCTACCTTGAGTTTACTATTCTCTATCCCATGGTGGGTTGTTATCATTATAGAATATCGACTCGCCCTCTTCATTGCCGCGTTCGCCCTGGAAGGTGAGTTATTCCCCCCAATTTGTAGGAACTCTATTCTCATGTAGCACAGCGTTCTTCACGTCTGGAGTCATGTCCCCGTTAACGGCTGAGCTAGCAGCTGTCTCTCGCGGCCTGGATGGCGTTGGATGTAAGTTTGCACCGAACATGTCTCCAATGCGGTTCTTTGTTGATGAATCGCTAGATGGTCACATTTACGGAGCATTCAACCTTGTGTATGGGGTCGGAACATCAAGTTAGTCATTTCCCTCTGCCATTTTCTGATTCATTTCTGACAATCCGGAAAGTTGGACCTATCGTTGGTGGCCAGGTATGGCATCTCATCGAAGGGCTGTGGAGATGATTAACTAACATTTCGAAGATGTACGATCATATTGAGCGTGGTTGGATGGCGCTGTGTCTTCTCGCTGCAGGACTTCTGGTCCTATGCCTTGGTCTGGCGCTTTTCTTCGTCGGCAGTAATCCTTTCTACTATCGCCTTCGGGCCCTCCAACCGGTGAATAAATCCGAAGGCTGAAAGGGAATTTCCCGCTTTTACATACCACAACATCTCAACTTATCTGATGACGGTTACCTGCTTCTTTCCATACAACAAAATCATTCGTTACGCAATAATTACAACATAGACTACGCACCCCTCATTAAAACATCCAGCAAGGCGCTTCAGTACATGACATACTTTTTGTACACTGTACACACCTAAGCCATTCAAAAATCTCTATACAGACAAAAAAAATCAGTTTCGACATATATTCCCTTCTTTATGAGGCGGACCGCGCTAATTCAGGACCAACTGTATTTTCGGCCTTTCTGGCGGACGTTGGGATTCAAGGTAATTTAGGGGCCTGGCAAGGAGCAGGACAAACGGAAATAAGCGAGCGTGGGTCTATTTTGGTTGAGCAATGATCAAAAGCCAGCCCAGCTCTCCCCCACTATGACTTTCCATAAATGGTATGCCATCAGCACGTGCCATCCCAAATAGGAGGCTCTATTGGAACAAATTTTGGGCCTACAGTAGGTTAACATCGGCGAAGTGCTGCAGTGGTCAAGGTGTCTACGTCTTGTGTTATGCTGCGTATACAGCAGGGGTTCGATTCGAGGTTGTTGTATTTTCAATTTTGATGAATTATGAATTATTGCTTTCCTGACATTGCTGATATATTTTCGAGGACCAAATGTAAATTTGTGTTATATTTCATCCAGATTCAGACCTCCTGTCATGTCAATCACGCTGATTGTTGTCTCCATATGTCATCTCCTCGACAATAAATGTTTTATGACGGATTCTTTAGTTAGAAAGCCCTCCCTTCCCATGTGAGAAGGCATGAAATCTTACTTTATGTAAATGATGTTTTTCGCTGTGGCATATCCTTAGCGATGCCTGCATTAAGTCAGCTTTATTTTTCATCTTTACATAAACATATGCAAAAAATCGGCGTGACAAGTAGTGAGCTTTGCGAACAGGTACCCCACAGGCTCCGAGAGAAGCAAGGGATATTTATTCTGCTTATAGGCTCGGCCGCAACGACCCTTACTTGTTTGCAATGACATTCATCTTGCATTCACTGCACCTCACCTCTTTTCATAACCAATGAACAAGCTTAAATGAATTTGAGTGTCTATCCTCTACTTATATACCAGTTTATTTCCGAGAAACATTAGCAATGACATTGCTATTCTACGCTGATGCTGGGCCTCAGCTGGTCCTACAACAAGTCGGAGTCATAGCGGAACTGCCCTATTCGGGTTTCGGTGATGGCCGTCTCATCACGTGGTGTCATAGTGGGGGAGAGCAAGAGGCGTTATGATCAAACCGATCGTGACTGTCAACAGAGAGTTCAACCCGTTTCCACTTCCACCACTGACGACTGCCGCTGCGCGGGATACTCATCGGTCAACTACCACTTACGCGCTTTCGGAAGTAGGTGTTCCCAAGCAAACCCGTTTGATTACACATCTTGGATAGCACCGTTCATATTCCAGTGCTATGAGTACAGCGCCCCGAAGGACCGCATCGCCTGCTCTGGTTAATCAACTATCGGACACTGCTCATAACTACGTCGACTCGCAAAGGAGCCTACACAACGCTTCCATGGCATTAGATGCGGCATACAATCGCATTCGACAAGTCCGGCGAAGTCTCTTACAGGTTTCTGAACCATCATCAAGTCAGGAGCCACAGCGCCCAACGACACGCAGCGAAATCAGGCTCGGACACCGAGCTCTTATCCTATCCGAAAGAAGCGGAGAGGAGGAAGGGAGTCAAGAGCTCGACGCCCTTCGCGAATTGGAGGTGTTGGAAAGGTTGGCGCAAGGTGGCATCGCTTCCCCGGAATCGTCTGGGCTGGACCCCAACTCTCGGACGAGGAATCGTAGCGCAGGTTCGGACGGACCCAATCCCCCACTCCCTACTGTCCTCCCCCCTCGGTTTTCTCGCCAACCCGAGTGGTTTTATCTCAGCCAGCTTCAACGACAAGGCGCCAACCCACAATCTGCGGCTACCACTCGGGGATTGCAAGTGGCAGCACGAGAAGCCGGCCTCGCACTCCCAACCAACAACGCAGACTCGGACCTTCAGAGATTAGGCGTCGATTTTGCGTCATTGACGGCGCAATATAGGGACATTCTGGAAGCACAAAGGCGCGCGAGCCCCGGCCCGGATGCGATACGCGCAAGGGAGATGCAGGATGGGCATTCAACAACAACACGGGCACCTGGAGGTGCACAACCTCCTACGTCGACATTTCGACGCGACGCTCGCAGGTGGCGGTCACGCGAGACACGATCGTACATGGACCCAGGTTTTGTTGCCAGCGTATACGCCGAAAGAAACCAAGCCGCGGCAGAAGTGAACGCCTCAATGCGCCAGTCATCGAGCTATACACCGGCAACGCGCGTGGCGCCCGATCCCAGGCCTCGTTATTATCCTACGGACCCGTCGGTTGGCGGGTGGACAATAGCGAACCTGGACAGTGCAGATTGGGGCGACGACGAAATGTGGTTCGCTGCTGACCCACAAATACCTCGGGCGCCTGCTGAATTTCCAGTATCATCACTGGCCGAGCCCAGTGAACCAGAAAACGGCGACAGCTTACTCGTAAGGACGACGATCGAAGGCCCTCCCAGGGAGGCGTCTATTCGGCGTGGATGGGGTATGTCCTTTTCCTGTTGTTTTGTGCCAGTGCTGACTTATTTCCTTTGTAGCACGCCTTGATGCTGACGGAAACGAGATTCCCTACAGCGAAGAGGAAGAGCTCGAGCGCTCTCGAACAGAATATCGGCTGCGGGCTTTGCGACGAGCACGACAACAACATGCGCCTAGTGGGGTTTCAAACGGCGTCCGAACCACCCATGGAAGCGTCATGGACTCGGCTTTGAATATTCCTACTGTTCGACGCGAATCCTCCACATCATTTCCCTCTCATCTGAGCTCTTCTGACTCCCGTTCTTTCCATGTTGACCCACTGCCCATGCCCCTCTCGTCAATGGTCACAATCGACAAACCGAAGGATGTGTGCCATCCTGATGTTATCGTTCCGATACATGCCTGCCTCGCGGGCAGATAGGAACCGCCGTTGATACCTCACCTCTTCACCATGGCTATCTGTAACCACCAACTCTTTCTTGTTTATGCCTAAGATTAGCACGGATTCATACATGCTGACCGCAGTCTTGCATGCCACAAGTGTACGATCGCAATGCTATAAGGTATGCATAGCCGTCGACATAAATGACATCTTAAGTAGTATAGTGCACGCTACATATACACGGTCTATACACGCTGAGGCACCGAGATCGATATTCAAGATTCCGTCCATCCCATAGTACGTACTAACCATCCCCTTAAACCTTTTGTGCTGGCAGTGCTCTTCACACTTCCCATACTACGCACACTCCTAGCAGCAGAGCTCTTCGCGCTGCGGAAGCTCTCGTAGGAGGGTGCGCTGCGAAGAGGGACTCCTCGAGGGTTCAAAACAGGAGCTGAACCTCCAGGCCCAGCCCCGTCAGAGTCCCCTCTTGTGTTCCTCGTGGTCTGCAGTGACGTTGTCGACTGCATACTGGCTAGGGTGGGGTACGCACCCAATGCATAAGGCGTGGAGATGACTGGACGCACAGATGCAATATTAATCGTCGGGCCTGTCGGCGTGCCAGGCTTGCGACTGAGGCTCATGAGGCGTTTCAAGCCCTTATTCTTCTCCCTTTCTCGCTCCGGAGTCGGCGTCGCGCATTGAAGCTCTCGGAGCTTCGCGATCTCTAAACGCTCGATGCGTTCCTCCGCATCGAGACGGGAATGGCAGCTCGCGAACGGGTCGCCCATGTCCATCTCGTCGACGTTGATGCCCATATTACTCGCATCCCGATCAACAGTCTCCAAATCCCAGTAACCCGTACTGGCATAATGAACGATGGGAATCGCCGCAAACTTGACAGACTTGTTGACGGTATGCGAAGAGGCCTTCGTGGATACCGACGCCGTCCGTGTCAAAATAGATTTGGAAGGTGGGCAGGAAGAGGATAGTGGCGCCAGGCTTGACTCGCTCTCGAGCTGCGGGCGGTGGCGTCGGTGATACAGGTTTTGCCGGCGATACCTGCCGTAGGGAGAGGGGGAGATAGAGACCGGGGTAACAGGGCTTTCCGACCGGGAGGATGCAGGAGAGTTCGAAGTCGAGACGCTGGAAAGGGTGGATGAAATCGAAGGAGGCCGGGCAAACATCGGCTTCGGAGGGGAAACCATCCTCTTGGGAGTGGAAAGCGGCGTCAGAACGATTTGGGACTCTGACGGGATCGTTTTGAGGAGGGGCATGGACCGTTCCGAACGGGACCGCGGTCGTAGAATCGTCGACCAGAATGGACCTGTCGACAAGGACAGTGGCGAATTAGACGATGGCGTTGAATTATTGATTAATGATTGGTCGGTGCTGGCGTGGGCTATTGACCTGGTCGTGCGAGTGCTCGCAGTTGAACGAGAGCGGGAGAGAGGTGGCGGTGGGGGAGAAGCAGATATTACCCGTGGTTGCGGCCGCGAGTATGGACGAGGATTCGCCGTCCTTTGGCGTACGCTGGCAGGAGATTTTGGTCGACGGTAAATCCACTCCGAACGTGGAGAGCCTGCTTTTGGAACTGGTGGCGGAGTCGCACTCCCAGCAGATCCATTTAAATACGCCAATGAGCTTGAGGAATTTCTCTCAGCTCCACTCTTCATGTAGATATAGTCAGGTGGTGAAGAATGGGGGAATGCGAGATGCTCACCAACTTGTGTCGGAGGTGAGGCGGAGGGCTCTGAGTCAGAGGGAAATTGTTGGCCATAGAGCTCGTCGAACTGGATGCCGACAAATCATGCACAAATGCATCGTCGTCTTTCGGTGGAGGTGTCTGCAAGGGAAAAAAAAATTGGCATGGCGCTCTGTCAAGATAACGAGGGGAAAGGCGCACTGGAGGGCAATCTATAAATGCACTGGCCTGTAGCCACGTGAGTTCCTCGCTGGACAAAGGCATCGACGAGGAAGGGTATTCCATGATCTGCCAAATAAAGTCAGAGGAAGAAAGGGAATTTGCCAAAGGGAGACGCACGATGGACATGACGAGGGGGAGAAAGGAGACGGGGCTGTCTCGAGAGTTAAGCGGAAGAGATGCGAGAGACCCTGGCGGATAGGGAGGCCGATGGGTCTACATACCCAAGGCCTCACGGTTTGCACGTGTGTGGGATTGATGGAACATGCGAAGAAAAACGGACCTCATTTCTGGAAGGGCGTTGATTGCGTAGGGAAGCATAAGTAGAGCGGATGAATGAGGCGATTCGAAGAAAAGATGAAATTAAAACGCAATGCGGGGGCAGGAGTATAATGTACAAGCTGGTCACGTGATCTAGGTGAGACCGTAGCAAGGGACGGAGGCGAGGTGCAAGGGGACACGTAGAAGAGTCATATAAGTTAGGGATAGTTACAGAACGGGAGGGTCCGCATGGAGGCCGCTCCAGATGCCCCTTGTAGACTCTGTTGTGCTCTCTACGACGCGTCGTTTGAGAGGCACGATTTTTGCGCCGGATGAGTCAAGGAGGAGCTTGACTTTCTTCTGGATTCCTGTTACTTCCAAATTGTTCAAGGGGATGACCTTATCACGGGTGTTTACTGGAAATGACGGGCTGGGGGGAGGGGCATTGGGGGGCAAAGAACTGGGCACGGACCGTAAAAGCCGCGGACGATAGGCTCCTTCTGGTTTCGCTGCTTCACGACGAGCTCGACGTGGGGGTTGTCGAGGGCGAGCTGGGATATGTGGGCTTGGATGTAGGTGCGAGTGTTTGCGGAAGAGGGCCACTTGTCGCAGTACTCGAAGACGAGCTTGCGAATTTGGGGGAGAAATGTGGTGTGGCCGTTGGCTGGCTTTGAGCGCAGCTGGGCCCGTAGCAGCGGTCGGATGGGGCCGCGCATGACGGAGACGGTGGTGGACAGACAAAGTGGCGGGAGGTGCAAGCCCCGGCGGAGTTTGAATCGTTTTTGCTCTCGTATTTCATGATGGCGCGCGCGACGCGGTCAACGACTGCAGACCTCAAGCGAAAACGCCCCGCAGACTCGACAGACAGCGCGGACACCGCAGAACGCGCACCCACAAAGCTCGCCCGCACCGACGATGGCAGCGACGACGCCCCAGAGCCTTTGAACGAAACCAGCATCGACGGACACGGTATTTTGTCAGTGCTAGAGACGGAAGACAAACAGGGACTCCTCGAGCGCGTCTTTCCTCTCCCAGACTCCGCTTCCCAGGCCTCTCTTCGCTCACTCCTCTCAGCATCATCCCCCGTTTCTTTCTTGAAGGCTGCCATCGACCACCTACGCCCAATTTCTTCACATCCTCGCTCAAGACTCTCTGAAACTGCCGCTCAGCAGGTCGCTTTCTGTGATCTCGCCTCTTTCCTCCTCGACCAGACCGTCCAGGCCACCGATCATCTCCAGTCAACCAGCATACATGAACCTTCATCACCGCAGCGCCCGAAACCCAGCTACGCCCTTGTACAACATCTCCCATCCGGCGACTGGTGGTCTTCATTGCTCCCTTCATCCGCTTCCACCTCCAATCTTCAAACCGGCAATGCAGAGCTCGTTGCCATCTTCCCTACGCCTTCATCGTCATCCTCCGACAAACATCCCTCTACCCTAGGCTCTTATTGCCCCAAGCAAACCTCCCAGAAAAGACAAGCTCTGCCACATCGACGAGTACGGACGGGCGCCTTCCTCGACTATGGCCTTTACTCTAGCTTTGCTCCCTCATTCGACATGGATGGCGAGGACGTAGGGAGACGCGAGCTTGGCGAAGTCATCTGGTATAAAGAGGAGAAGAAGCATTTACGGGAGCTCCAAAGGAGGGAACGCCTCGAAGGCAGAGGCTCGATCGTCGATGTTCCCGAAGACGAACCGGAGATCACCTCACAGGAAGAGCCCATTCCAGACCTCGAACTCGAAGCCCTACTACCCCCTGAAGACGTGGAATCTATCAAATTGGCGCTCAACAGTCTTGAATTGGAAAAGTCTGTGCAACAACTTCTTGAAAGAAATCAGAGGGCCCTACGAAGGCTCGAAGAACTTCAAAAGCAACGACTGACGAAGCATCCGACGAGTAATGCAGAGGAGGGGTCCGAGGAATGGGAAACAGGTACGTCTTGTCTAAGAATATCATCCTACATTCTTATTTTGACACCTTTGATTGCAGCGCAAGCCATTCTCGACTCCCTGACTGCTCTCTCCTCCTTACGCCCTCGGTCATCGACCGAGGAGCGCCCAGGCATAATACCGCCCCCGACGGTGCTCCATAAACTTCACCGCACGCTAGCACTGGAACCATCACCTGGTTGGTATGGAACGCTACCTTCTGGTCGAACCACGGCGCTTCGTGACGACTCAACAGTCAAAGTGCGTCCTGGAGCTGTTACGGCGCCCCCTGCTGCGAGCACACCCACACCCACAACGCCTGCACCTGCTCCCACGGCAAATACGTTTGGCGGTTACGCATATGCATACGCGGCCCAGCAACAGCAGGGATATCATTCACAGACGAGTTCATACACGCCCTACAAACCTGGTCAGACGACATCTTCATTTTACCCGAATTACACCCTTCCTGCTGGATCTCATCAGCAGGGATACTACACTCAGCAGGCGTATACGGCAGGGGCTACGAATCAACAGCCTTATGGTGCGGCGACTGGACAACAGCCGTATGGTTATTCGTGGTACAGTCAGTATCCTGGTGTGCAGAGCGGTGCAGGGTCTGGCCGTGGCACGCCGCAGCCGATTGTTCCAGCGCCTGCAACTTCAGCGGTTGCGACGACCTATGGCAGCTTTTTCGGTGCGACAGCGACAGCAGCAGCGAGTGGGACAACACCAGCCTCTCGGACACCGGCGGTGGCGAACACAGTGGTAGCGACGCCGTCTGCGAGTGGGACGACGTACGGGCAGTCTGTGCCCACGTTACCTGTTCATTTGAGGACGGCGACGACGAACGGGACGGGATTCCAGCAGCAGAGTTATTTGCAGGCTACACGGTAGCACTAGTCGCGTAGATTATGACGTATAGTAATTGGCACTTGGATTGAGATTCAACAATGTCGCGATATGATCAGATCAGACCCGCTAGAGTCCTCTCAATGGCCAGCCGTCGCAAGCTGTCCGTCCGCGTCCCTGCGACCTCCGCCAACATTGGCCCAGGCTTCGACGTCGTCGGCCTCTCCCTCTCCCTCCACCTCTCCCTCGTCGTCACATACCCCTGGGAACCACCCGCAGGAGGCTATGTCCAGCCAGAGATCACCTACTCTG
Organism: Cyclocybe aegerita; assembly: GCA_902728275.1. Taxonomy (NCBI): domain Eukaryota; kingdom Fungi; phylum Basidiomycota; class Agaricomycetes; order Agaricales; family Hemipholiotaceae; genus Cyclocybe; species Cyclocybe aegerita. The sequence goes on from CACVBS010000028.1 coordinate 988,890, forward strand.
GCGAAGGCGCCGACGAGGTCTCCCTCGACGCGTACAAGAACCTGACCACCCGCGTCGCGCTCTACGTCCTGCGCTGCAACGCCGTCCGCCGCTTCCCCTCCCACCTCACAATGCACGTCGACAACGAGATCCCCTTCGGCCGCGGCCTCGGATCGTCAGGCGCTGCCGTCATCGCAGGCGTCCTCCTCGGGAACGCCATCGGCAACTTCAATCTCCCTACTGAACGCCTGCTCGATTTCGCTCTGATGGTCGAGCGACATCCCGATAACGTGACGGCTGCTCTCGTCGGTGGATTCGTGGGGTCGTATCTGAAGGAGCTGGATGAAGAGGCGACCGAGGCGGCGAGTGTACCCCTTAGCGAGGTCCTCCCGGAGTATCCCCCCGATGCGAGTGAGGACTGGGGCCTCAATCCTCCTGTACCACCGCTAGGCATCGGCCACTACATCCGCTTCGGCTGGTCGCAGAGCATTCGCGCTGTTGCTATTATCCCTCGATTCGAGCTCAGCACCGCAAGGGCACGCGAGGTTCTCCCCACCCAGTATTCTCGGAAAGATCTCGTCAGCACTCTACGTCTTCTCTCCACGTTGGTGCCTGACTTTTATTTTTATTCTAGGTGTTCAATATGCAACGACTCGCCGTCCTTACGACCGCCCTCGGTCAAACACCACCCGATCCCGATCTCATCTACGAAGCCATGAAGGACCGCGTACACCAGCCCTACCGGAAGACTCTCGTACGTGGTTTTACTTAATTATCCAGCACGCCGATCGACCCGTTGTCCGCAGATACCAGGCCTTCCCGAGGTCACATCCCGGATAACACCAGCAACGCATCCCGGCCTGCTCGGGATCTGCCTCTCTGGCGCTGGCCCGACGATCCTCGCTTTGGCAACAGGCGGTTTCGAGGCCATCGCGGAGGACGCACGGAAAATATTTGAGGGCTTTGACATTTCGATAGACTGGAAAGTATTAGAGGTCGTTGGAGGTAGCTCCGTCGCGGATGCTGCAGAATGAAAATAGATCGTGATTGGCATAAAAAAATTAGCAGGTCGTAAGGTGGTATCTCAATGAATTACTCTACATCTAAAAGAAAGTCCTTGCATGCAGTGAGTATTATAGGCAAGTAAGTGTAGATGGATGTCAAGAAAATGGGATATACGCGTCGTTGTCTAACCTCCAGCAGTCAAGCAAACAGCCCTCGTCGCGACCAACGAGCCCGCCGCGCTGTCGAATGGCAAGTCCACAGTGAACAACACGTCGCTCCGGTCGTTGTTGAGGTAAACAGGCAAATTGACCAAGCCATCCTGACTCGACTCGTCGACCTGCACCCACCGAAGCTGCGAGGGATTCAACCGGACCGCATCTCCGTCGTTCAGGGCAAGGCGATCATTCGTCCAGGACGCGCCTTCCAGCACCAGTCCGTCAATGACGAACGAGCCAGGGTCATTAACCCGTTCAATGTCTAGCCTCAGGTGCAGCGTCTCCAAACTCCATTTCTTGCGGTGCGCCACCGCCTGACGTGTAGCGGTAATGTATGCCTCGGGGAAGAACAGCCCTCCGAGCCACACCTCGACGTTATTCAGGTTGTCTAAAGATGCGATGTGGTCGAGCTGCACGAGCCGGCGGGCGAAGTTGGCAATCCATCCGGAGACAGCCATGGCTTTGTTGACCTTGTACCGGCGCCAGTGGTCCGGGATAGTACCCTTCGTTAGGGAGCTCATGAGCGTGCGCAGATGGTTGGTCTGCTTGAGCTCTCCGAGGCATACTTTGACAACGTCTTCGAGGTCTTTTTTGACGCTGCCGAGCAGTCGGCGGCCAATGGCGCCTTCGCGGGAGAAGAGACGGTACAGAGGGTCTTGATGGTCAGCTGCTGGCTTGGCGAGCGTGCTGAACGTCTGTTACAACGGAAGGAAAATTAGACTTCGCTGGAGAGAAAAAAAAGGAATGGGCATACCTTGGGTAGCAACTCGAGCCACTCACGGCACCGTTCAAGCAGTGTTCTCATCCATGCAGGCTGCTGAGACGTCTGCGACTTGGCTGCAGTAGTGGAGGCCAACTCGTCATCGTCATCGGCCAACATCCTCATCTTGCGCAGCTTACCAAGGAGTTCATTTCCTATCGATAGGTGTCAGAATCCATTCAACTGCGATAACAATAAATCATACCTTGAGCGACGGCAATGACACGCTCGGCAGTCGGAGGAAGGCTCAACCAAGAGGGAGGCTCACGCTCTGGCAGGGCTTGCACCCAAGTAAAGAAGTGCTCCATCTTTGTACCCTCCGGGGCGACCAGTGTCTGACCGTTGGACAAGCTCGGCACGAGGTCGAAGTCGACATTATAGGCCTTTGGGGTGAAGAGCGAGTCGACGAAAGAGTCAAGGATCCTCTGGTCAAAGTCGCTGTCGACTCTGCCGCCATACACGGACTGCTTGACAAGTGTCCTCAGCGCGTCCCAGGGGATCGTAACCGGGTCGATGTTTGCTCGTCCGCGGGAAACGTTAGATAGCCATGTGTCGATAGTAGAGAACGCAGATGCCATATCGGAGTCGTTGAAGTCGTACGACTTGCTCCAGCCCAGTGGTACGTAACGAAGTCGTTCCTGGACGACAGCATGGAACCAGGCGAGGAGGAAGTAAAGACGGACTTTTTCGGACGGGCCTTGCGACAGGCGCTGGGGTGTGATTGTGAGCAAAGAGTCGAGGAGGTTCGCCTTGACACCTGGAGGGGGCTCGTTCATGATCAAGCGTGATTGACGGAGAATGTTGACGGGGATAGAGGGGTTCGCCTCCATTGTCAAGAAGAGGCGGAAGCCGCGGTGTGGGTTGAGTGTCTGCAGCTTCTTTTCCAATTGACCCAGCCATGACGGTGCCAGGTGAACGTTCTTCAAGAGTACCCATGAACCTTGACGAGCTGCCGCAGCGATGGCTTGGTCGGCCAGCGTAAAGCCTTCCTGCGATCCCATTGCAACAGAGGTAGCACGAGCACCGGTGTTCTTGATCAAGCTCTCAACGCGGTAGCTGGCATCATAGCCAGGGACGGAGACAAGCGCCACTGGAGTTGCTGCTGGGATCTCATCAGCTACTAATGAACCCAAATCGTAGGACGCCTCCGCAGAGATATCTGTTTCAAACACGGCGCGCACGAATAGAGCAGTCGATTGTACCAGCCTGTCTGGCCGGAAGCATTTGATGAGCAGAAGAGATCGAATGGCTTCCACAGCAGCTAAAGAGAGAAATTAGTACTGGACTGGTATGGGGCGATGACAGACATACGTGTACTAGCATCCCAAGGTGTGGGCACCGAACTTTCAGGGTCAGGCGCTTGAAGGAAAGGCACCCAATCGGCTTCGTGGCTCGAGATATGAGATTCTACTGGTTTGAACAGGCTTTGCTTGGAGAAGGTTTCGAGGCGGAGAATTTGTTCAGAAGAGAGGATAGGATGATTCTGTGCTTGAGTTGCAACAGCAGCTGCAGCTGCAAGTCCGTCGCCACTCTCCAACAAAAATTCCAACTCGTCTCCTATGTCTTCAACCCCACGAAGCTTGACTTGCGCAAGAAGCATGGCCAACATAAGATGGTCCCGATAGAGGAGGGCACGGGATGTTCTTTTATAGACGACGAGGAAAAGGTCTTTGAGCAGGATGTCGCGACGAAGACCATGATCGGTCACGTTCTTCAGATTCGGGTTGTGGTGCAGAACGTAGTCGAAGACGTCGAGGAAGAACCGCAGCGAGAATTGGTAGAAATGATTGACGAGGTTCAATTGCTCCAATACGAAGAATACAGAGCTGCAAGCTTGCGCTAGAGGCAGATATTCGGCCGTGACCTGTTCGACTTCACGCATGACCACATCGGTTTCTTCCACTTTGCGAGTGATCTCGGCTGCCTCGCGTTTGAGGGTTTCCAGGGTGTCAATGACCTTATCATCATCCAATATATTGCCTGATGATTCGTTCAGTGCTTGCAGGAGAAGTTTCTCCAAAGTCCGAAGTCGGAGTCGGAATTCGCCCTGGACCTTCATTAGATCAGTGCGCTTGCGTTCTGTGTCTGGTCGCTCGACTTTGAGCACTTGATCAAGGGATTGGCTTTGCAAACTGCTCCTTGTCATTGTGAAGTTGACGAAAGTGACACGACTGCAGATGTCAGGCGAGAACTCCACGGATGGATCCCGAGTGGACAAGAACATTGTGAATGACGGGGAGAAATCAATATCTTGGCTTCCCAATCGTATGAGCACACGACCACCCGTTCGTCTTATTTCTTTGTTAAGAACAGCGTTCAGGATAGGGTCTAAGTGCTCCACGTCCTGAATCAGGAGAGGATTTCCGAACCGAAGGGCACTTTCCAATACTTTGAGGAAGGCTTCATCCAAGAAACTAGTGACAGTGATCTTTCGTTCCTTGTATTCATTCAACAGGAAAGTTGTGGCTTGCCCCGTCGGGTCGATGATAAGCGGGTAGCGGTTGAAGCGCTTAAGCATAATGGCGTTTTCGGTAGTCAGGTTGTCAGAAGGCAGAGATTTCGATTGCCAGCTGAGGCGATCATCAGCCGTGGAGAGGTATTCTGTGAAGGACAATTCTGGTTTGAATTTGATATTAGCCTCGGCCAGATGGTTTGACCATTCTTGCCACATAACCTCTCGGTAGTGTTGATCGAAGAACCCTCCATACGCCAGGAATGCAGCCGACAACAAGACGTCGCCGACGATGGTACTCATCTCAGCTTCGAAGGTACGGCTGCCTGACTCCCATCTTCCGCGTTCCGACGACAAACTCTCGAGTAGCGTCATGCTACGATTGACTTTACCCTGGACGCGTTCCATCTCGAATTTGATGGTCTGTGTCTCGCTGATAAGGAGGGCGTACTCCTCCTTGTATTTCGCGATTTTCGCTTCCAGTTGGGCTATCATCTCAACCATGGCCTGCGCCTGCTTCTTCGTTGTTTCCGCTTGCCTCTCTAGCGATTGCACCTCGTTGCGGAGTGGTTCGACTTTATCCAGGATTTCGGAGAATCGCACCTGAGCCAGAGCCCATTTGACGAGCGGTCCACACGCCTTACTGGCCCGTTGTACTGTCTCGAAGTTGTAGGTCGGTCTACTAAGGAATTCTTTCTTCATGAGTTCTCGAAGGCTCTTCGTCATTTGAGTGTTGGTATCAAAGTTGACGATGCGCTGAATGAAATCATCACGGCGGATGATACCTTGAACAGTACGCCAACTATCAATCTTGTGCCCCAGGATCGTGCAGACCGACTCCATAGCGAGTTTGACGGCTTCAGGAGGATTGGCCATGGTTCGGACTTCTTGCAGATGTTGCCTCTTGATATTGCTTACGGCAGATTGTGCCTCAAGCACTGCCGGTTCGGCGTCTGCTAGATCAGCCATAACGACAGCCCGACGCTGTTCAATGTGGCGATCCTGCTCTGCGAGTTCGGCCTGAATTTGTATTGATGCTGCCTTCTTCTGTTCAGCCTCTTGTTGATCAGAGACCATGCGCTTGAGCTTTTCATTGGCTTCGGCATCTTTGGCCTCGAGTTGAGAGCGCTTGATAGCCAGACTCTTTCGAAGCTCTTCGACTTGAGTTACGGTGTCTTTGAGCTTGTCAAGACCGACATGCAGATGGCGTTGCTGCTCCTCGAGTTCGTCGCGCTTTTCCGTGTACAGTCTGACGTAGTGATTAATACTGGAAGATGAAATTAGTCAAGACTGGGTCCAAGTACCACCATGGAGGGAAAGGCTTACAAGTCAAGATAGTGTCGCGGAGTTACGTAATTGTACCGACCTTGGCGACGGCTTAGGCGCTGGTTGATCTGGTGCAAAGACTGGTGCACATGAACCAGGGCATTGACAACAGCTGTGCGGTGTATGGGGGGGAGAGACAAGGCCCGATAAGCAACTGGGAAGTGAGCAGGAGGACTGTACGATGGCAGGTCAAGATCCAGGGTATGTGTAAACTCCATACCAACCTGGTAAAAGGCTTGATCAGACCAGTCACCGAACCAGTCCAGCACGCAACGATTGAACAGTGCAGGAGATGTTGCCGCTCTGGAGGCAAGACCATTTTCGGGGGGATTCATCGTGAAAACGACGTGGAGATTTTTTGCGACTTGCTGAGTGAACCATCGATATAGTTCTTCGGCGGAATCCAGCATTAATCCATCACGTTGCGATCCTTCTTTGCAGGCTGTCATCAATGCTGCATGTTCATCGCCTTCGAAAAGTCCAGGGACTTCAGCGTTTGCCAATAGGGTGTTCATTCGCTCCAGGAATCCGGAATCAAGAACGTTGGACTCGTCCATGATGAAACAGATCTTCTCGCCCTTGCAGCCTGCCCGACGGAGAACAGTTCGGAGATCATCGTCGAAATCTTCGCCGGTGTACTTGTTGGAAACTTTGATTTGGAAAATACTTAAGCCATTCATCCATGCCACGAAACGAGACAAGGTGGTCTAAAACAATAATAAGAAAAAAAATACAGATATGCGGAAACCCGTCGAGCTCACCTTCCCACTGCCACTAACACCAATCAGCAGTAAATGACCTTGAACTTGTCGGAATACACGATCAATACGAAGGACATGGTCGAGGACATCATTAAAGAGGACAAGAGGAACGTCCAGTTCTTCCTCGTAGAAGACCCGAAGACGAGCTTTGGTGTACTCTCGGAGAGTGTCTCTGTCAACAGGAATGTAGTTCTTCGACGTCCAATTGGAATAAAGAATTGGGCGGCCTAAGGCTTCCTCCCTGGTGATCGTTGGGAAGTGTTCCATGGCTGCGGCGTCGATATGGTCATCTGTCCAATTCCTTTCTTCTTCCGTGACCAGACGATCTTGGAACAGTCTAAGGGCTTCATGCGCCCAGACACGAACAAGGCCTTCAACAGAGAGAATTTCGAGAGGGCGAATGGCTTCGTAGATACCTCGAACCCAACGGGTTAGTTCACGCGGACTGTAGACGTAGTGTGCTTGAATATCCGTTGTAAAGCGCTTCTGGGATGCCAGGTAGAACGAGACCATGGCATCTGTAAGAGGCTCCGCATATGCGCGCAAATTGGGTAGAACCTTGAGCAGAGCACGATTGTAGGTGCCATAAATCTGCTTCAACGAAATTTCTCCGGGGTAATCGACCATCACCAGAGGCGCATGTCGAAGGAAACGATGGCTGAGGGGCACCCGTCCCGGATCCGTTGGAGGGTTGCAAGCTCCAACAAATTGAATGCGCTCAAGCTTGACCCAGGCCATGTCACTGGCCCGCCAATATCCACCGCTTTCCACCAGTTGTCGCAGGAACGAAATGACTCGCTGAGTACCATACTTATCAGCAGCTGGCAGATTAATTTCATCGCAGAAAACAACAAGCCATCGACCAATCTGCACTGGAGCAAGGATGACACCATTGGGGGTCTTGCGATACTCGCAGTACTGTTCAAAAGTCTTGAGGATAAGTTCAGGTGTGGTCGCACTGGAGAAGTTCAGGCCCACAACTTCCATATCGGGCAACTTGCGAAGTGCGCTGAATAGAGTCATAGTTTTCCCTGAACCAGGAGGTCCACACAACATGAGGGGCTTATGTTCAGAAAGCCAAGAGTAAAGCACTTCTTCGTGGCGAACGGTATCCATAGTGGGAACGACGACGTCGGAAGCGGTGACGGCATGGGCTTCGATTTCGATGACGGGGACTCGAGACTGCCAAGCTATCCATTCTCCCGTGTTCACTTGGACGTCGAAGTCGATTAATGAACTTCCGGGACCTAGTGGGGGGAGATCTATTCCTGTGTGTTTGCGCAGGAATCCGCCTAGTTCTGCTCGTAGATCCAATTTAGCGTCACCAGAGAAGGCCCAAATGATGCTGACGAGGAGACGTTTGGTTACATATTGTTCGACGCGCTCAGGAGCTAGTGGAAAGTCGGAGTGTTGTAAGTTGTATTCGATGATGTTCCGGACGGTTTTGTTGACGAGGGAGAACAGGGTGTTGAGAGCTCGGGTGATGGTGAAATCCATAATGTGTTCCATGGATTCGGCAAAATTCAGGGCTAAGCTGACTAACTCACCCTCCGAGAAATAGCGTTCGAGCATGTTGGCGATCTGCTTCTGACTCTCCAAATTTGCAGATGTATCCGTGGTCGGACCAGTTATATGTCCTAGAACGTCTCCTGCGTCTTCATCATCGGCGTCCAACGGTACCGACGCCAGCGTTGAAAGGTAATTGCGGTACATCATAGAGGGTTCAACGACATCTTCGCTGAACCAGATCATACCACAACGACTAACGGTGGCCAAAGTCGCATACTTCAAGTGCTCAACTTCGAACATGATGCGTACATTCGGGGGAAGGTTAAGGCGCTCGCCGTTAGGCAATGTCAGGAGCTTGTTGTCGTCGAGGACGCTGTGGGAGTCGCGATTAGTTCTGATTCACGAAGAAAGGGTGGAAATGAACCTATTTAAGTTTTCAACCCATTCAGGATCAACGTCTCCGTCGAAAATGATCCAATGCCTCTTGCCACTTTCACCGCGAACATCATCCACGATTTTACGAAGGACGTGAGTAAATAATCCATCGTTCCATTCTCGGGTGGTTGGATCCAAGGTACCATATAGAGCATCCTTGTGCATCGCCTTCGGATCGATGACATACGAAACCCCTTCTACACCGTCGAGTCGTTCGAGGGCGGCCAAAAGAACTTGCCAAGCGTTTGTCTTTCCACTTCCTGAAGGTCCAACCATCATCAAACCATGTTGAATTTTTTGGATCTGATAGAGTTGCAGTATCTTGGAGATCCAGCGCTCTCCGTCGACCAAGCGCCTTTCCGCGCAAACTTTAACGATTTGTTCTCGAAGGGCTTCGAGATCAACAGGCAGATAGTCAACGCCTGGGAACACATCGGCAAGGAGGCTAGAATGGGCCTATGAGCCACTGACGGGAAGATAAAGATAAAGCTCGACATTCACCTGGTCAACAGAGGGACATCATCTGCCACGAGTTTTGGGACAATCGTCTCGGTGACACTTTGAATGAGAATGATCTGCTCTGATATATTGTCCGATAGAGCGCTAACGTCCTCGCCCTCCGAACGGGAATTTTGAAGGCGTTCACGCTTCAAAATACCAGCACTTGCCAACACAGCCTTGAGAGCACGCAATCCAAAGTCGTAATGGGGTTGAGGCGACAGTTGTTCGTCGCAGAGATTAAAGAATGGGACGATCTTGGAAGCGAGCGACTCTGCCGTGCGGAAACCTTGCGAGAAAAGCATGACCTGAGCGATGAGCTCGCGATCAGGACGCGTCATGGCCATGCTGTGAATACGATGAGATACGATACAGGCAAAAGAGTCAGGGAACTTACGGTCTGAATAACTTGGTCAGATTAGGAGGAAGTTGCGAACGTCCAGCATAGTTGGGATTAGTGGTGATAAAGATACCTGACACAACCGTAAGCATCCGGAACCAAACATATAGCTGGACACGAACCGATATTCTTGTTAATCTTGAGACTCTTGCCGACAAGTTCGATTTCTGTGTTTGGGTTCTTCACTAGTAGGGCTAAACCCTGTTGGATTGCCTGTACTTGCTGAGAGACGGCACTGAGAATGCGTTCTTCGAGACGATTGAATTCGTCGAAGCAGCCCCAGGCTCCAACTTGACAAAGACCAACGAAAATACGGCCCATAGCTTGAAAATCAAACGTTTCGTCGCAGCAGAACACAAGCACGAAGCGGCCAAGCTGTACTCCAAGTGCTTTGACCGATTCAGTTTTTCCTGTAAACAGCTAGTTAATTGTGAGGCTCAAAATATCACGAGTGTACTAACCAGTTCCAGCGGGCCCGAAAGGCGCTCCTCCTAGCTGATTGTCAAGTGCTTGAGTCAAAGTCAAGTACACTCGATCGGTAAGGGGAGTCTGGACAAGCCTATCCACGACCCCAAGATATTCCCAACCATATGGGAATGTCGCGTCTGCAGCTCTGATCGCAAGTCGGTCCAAGGGATTTTCGATCGATCTGTCGAGATAGAATCGCATTTGGTAAAGCCAGGTGAAGTTCTTAGAGTCGAGAACGCCCTGCTGGATAAGAGTTCGAGTGACGTCCCGCTGATGTACGAGCTCGGTGATGAGGTGTTCGCATTTACGACGAGTAACAGGCTGGAGTTCCTTCAATACAATGTCTGCCAGAAGGTCGAGTGCCTGATGAATGACTTCCAGAGAGGCAGCCGGAACCTGTGACGATTCCAACGAGCCTTCAACAGAGGCAGTCCAGGCGACTTGGACAGCGAGCGTAACTAACTGAGCAGGATATTTCTCCATCCATGCCATGAACTGGTCTGCATCAAGGGCGCCCTTGCCATAGAAGGTTTGGAGCTCCGTGACGGCATCTGTAAGGAGGTTGGCTAGCGACAAGCGCATCATCGCTTCGATTCTCGCCAACCAATCGTTGATTTTGGGAAAGTCTTTTAAGAGGATTGGTTCGGTAAAAGGGACCTCTTCACCTTCTCTAGACGCCATGCCTTGGATCTGTGTAATGTCCTCGTCAAGGGAAACTGTTGAGATGCCAGCAAACATCTTCTTGAGGTGCTTCATGATGCGAAGGATGTCTTTGCTGTTACCGATAATTTCAAGAAGATCCTCGTCTCCCACGAAATAGAATCGAGGGAAGGAGGACCGTTCCCTCTCCAGGTATTCACCCAGGGCCTTTTGTATCTTGTTAAGAAGGTCTGCGAGACGTTCCAAACTCTTCTGGATTCCCTGGATGTTGAGAACATCGAGGACGAAGGGAGATTTGTAGACCCTCTTCATAACTGTCAGGAATTCGGAGTTGATGTTCTGGAAGCGAGCGCTTTCGACGGGAAGAAGATGTTTGATGTCGGCACTGCCGGAGAAGATCCCTTCCAAATAAACCCACTGGCGCTGGACATCGATCCAGACATCTAGCATGTCATGAGTACACATGGACTTCGTTTCCCGCGGGGCGCTCACCGAAGAGAACGTGAATTCTGTTGAGCTTCTCCTCCCAAGATCCGGCCTACAAACAAATTCAGTCGACCATTCACGAAATTGAAAGATGGCAAGATACCTCCTCCTCAAAGACTTTGTAGTATGGCGACAACTTCATGGCAGTGAGTGAATTCAAGTTCTCGCTGCACTTGTTGAACAAGTCATCCCAACCTCTGGAAAGATATGTCACTTAACAAGATTGGGGAATCTGAACCTGACCGTACCTAATGAGACGGCATTTGTTCTGATAATTGACTAGATCCAGGGTATAGCTTGTCCAAGTCTCTTTCACTTGCTTGATGTACTCCTCGAGGGCCATCTACCAAATAAGTTGAATGCAAGACGCCGTCCAACGAAAATAGAAACTTACTTCTCCTTGAGCCTGTATGATAACCTCTTTGATCAAGCTCTCATTCTTCTTCAAATCCAAATCATAAACATGTCCAAGTGTCATACTAAGAAATGCACATCCATTAAACAGGGCATAGGTCAGGAACCGCGTTACTCACTAGGGCAAACTAATCTGAGATGGAAGCCGGAGATTCTTGAGGAGTTGCTTCCAATGGCGATCCTTGAGAGCTTCAGACTTGAGCTCAGAGACGAGGGAGTTGGACTTGAGCAGGCCCCGCAGGATTTCCTGCACATATTCGAAAGCAGCATACTGCCTCATTCTCGTCGGCATCTCCTTGGTGGAAGTAAGGAGGCCATCAATTTGTTGCCTCAGCTTCCTCGGCTGCACCGTAGCCCACGAAAGCTCCCTCAGCTCGCTGATTTGGCCCCAGATTCCAGAGAGAGCCGTCCAAACCGCCTTTAAGTCGCGTAACTCTTCAAAAACAGGCTCGAGACGTGTGTGACGCGTTAATTCGAGGTCCAGGGCTTCCTTTGCACGACAGACGAGGTCGTACTCCTCTTGCACGCGGTTGAGCTTTCCCTCGAAGACGTTAATGGTGTTCATTGCAGTGTCGGCCCTCATATTCCCTTGCACTGGACGAGTCTGTTCCCATTCCTGCAGTATGTCGTTGATCTTGTTCTCCACAATCTTGTCTTCCGCCACAATCTTCAATTGCAGTCCAGCTACCGAGAAATTGGTAAGCATAACCGCACATCGGAGGCGTGACATGGCATACCAAGTTGCTCCTGGATAGAGTCATTTTTCCTCTTCAATATCTCGTTGTAAGCACTCCATTCGCCACGTAGTTGGTCACTGTATAGCCAGTCCTCTGGGAACTGGTATCTGAAGCGCTCTAGGGTCTTCTCTCCGTTTGCACAGAGCTCAATCATTGGGCCCCATGCTTTCGTCTTCTTCTTGAGGTCTTGGACGAATGTGATGAATGTGACTGCCGCAGCAGTCGAGGAGTTTGAAGGTGCAAAAACCTGTTTCGTGCATTCAGTACAACTCAGATATGCAATAGACGTAAATGCATCACCTCCATGGTGGTGGTATTGCTACGCGTCGCCTGAATGGCCAAGTCCGAAGTCGTCAAGCAAAGTCACTGTCACGTGCACCGGTTTTACACAAACCCTAACCACAAACAGTGGCTCTGAACTCAGCGCCGACCCTGCTTGAACTTCGCGTCGAACTTCATCTCGTTGACCAACGTCTTTCGCGACTATCCAGAAACTATCGTCAAGATGTCGGGCCGCCAACAACGCGTGATGGTACAACCCATCGTATGTTCTTCCATCTACAGGCGCTTCAATCTGCTGACCATCCACTTAGAATGTCATTTTCAAAAATCTTCAACAAGTAAACGTCGGCCTTCGCTCTGTATCGTCCCTATCTGACACCCGTGCATAGCGAACGAAGATCGTGATTTGGCTGTACGATAACATTGAAATGCGGATAGAAGGCAGAATCATCGTTGGTTTCCTGTCGTTCGCCCCGCTTCTCACATCTGACCGCAGATGTCAACAGGGTTTCGATGAATTTATGAATGTGGTGATAGACGAGGCTGCAGAGGTCTACGTCAAGGATGCCAAGCCAAGAAGGGAGCTAGGTATGCCAACGCTCAATGTGCTCTAACTATCAATCCCCTCAACTTCATATTCAATTCAGGGCGTATTCTTCTCAAGGGGGACAATATCACACTTATCCAACAAGCCTCTTAAGAGCACAACGATTCCGACTCCTTATTCCTGTCGGGCAATGCCAAAGACGAGTTTCATTCTCTTTCTGAAGGCATTCCTCAATACATCACCCTCCTGCACCGAACTTCCTGTACGACTTTGGTCACCAGTTTTGCTTGAATGCAGTCCATAAGCGCTACAGCGATTTTTGTAGAAGTGTACGCCTAGTCGCAAATACGAGACATAGATTTTCTTGCAGGTAAGGCATAAGAGCAATGAAATCGATTGTGCCAGTAGAGAGGTTGTAGTGACGCTAGCTAAACAATGTTCACCGGCTCTGCGGAAGTAAAGTCCTTCAACAAATAATATTCCTCGCGAAATATTAGTTCCGCTCACCTTGACGAAACCGATTGCAGCAGACTTTTCACGGAAGCATTGACGGCAGAGATCGAGGCCGTACTTGCGAATGAGACCGGCTTGGTGGGCGCAGAGACGGCTATGAAGGCGCCTTCAGCATCTGCCAACGTTTGTGAAGATTGGTAGCCGTACCATTGACGGCTGCCCTTTCCGAATTTGCGGGGACGTGAGAACCAGACGGCGTCGTGTGTCATTTTAGATGAAAGCGAGTCTGAAATACAGAGGCGTAAGTGGGATGGAGAGGGAGGTTGAGAGACGACTGACGGTGCCCGAGGATCTTGAAGCTACCTTTGCCGATGTCCTGCTCGATGATGTGGGGTGTTAGCTTAGGTAATCGTCTGTACAGGACCTGAATAAAGTTCTGTCTCCGCCCGAAAGCCCTTGTGCCAACTTGGGATGAAAGGGAGTCCCGAAGAGGGAAGTGCTGATCACCGCCTTGTCTTCTGTGGGTCCCGCTTCACGCTTGACAGAACAAATGGCCCTGCATCCTCTCTTTCCTTAACCACAATGAACGCTTTCGTCTCCTCCTATGGCGTCCACGACCTCCCCATCCTCCTCCTCAAGATATGCGGCGTCGCCGTGCTCACTGTCATCCTTCGCGGTCTCATCTGGTTCATCAACATGATATGTATTAGGCCCCTCTCGGATCCTCTCAGGCATATACCAGGGCCCGATGGTGCAATATTTCAAACGCATCTCCGCCAAGTCATGGAGTTAGGATACTTCTTTCGCTGGTGTTCCTTTTTGTTGACTATTTTCCTCAGTCCAGGTTTAAGTGCCGACACACACCGCGACTGGCGAGCCCGTTTTGGAGAAACGTTTAGATTCCATGGATTTGGAAGAGTGCGACTTTGTTCAACCTTTCTATTAGCATCCTTCTAACCGGCTTGCAGCACGATTATCGTTTAATGACTTTCGACTTTCGATCCATTGTGCATATCCTCAGTTCACCCGCTTATGAGAAACCGTGGCAAACACGCTCTTTTTTGGGCAAACTAATTGGCAGAGGTGTGTGTGTTCTCTGCGACGATTGCGACCCGTCTTCGACCGTATTTAGGTATCTTTTCAATGGAGGGCCCTGAACATCGAATGCAAAGGAGAATCATTGCTCCTGCATTCACCTATCAATCGATCAGAAACATGACTCCCGTCCTCTTCCAGAAAGCGGAAGAGCTGTCTGAGCGCTGGAAGGATGTCGTTATAGTCGCCATTAAACAAGAAGAGGGATGTCGTGCTTCAACACCTTCGGCTGGTGCCGTTGTCGATCTTGCCCATTGGATCTCTCGTGCATCATTTGACGTGATTGGACTCGCCGGATTCAACTACGACTTTCATTCAATACAAGACGACTCGGAGGAGGTTTATACCGCCTACAGACGCATGTTTGATATCGCAGACAAAGGCCTAGGGTTACGGGAGATTCTGGAATTGTATTTCCCCATCACGAGGAAAATCTTTGTGAGCTATTTTCTCGGCTGCCCCTAAATAAGTTAGCGTTGATTCGTTTATAATAGGTGACGGAGGACATTGCCGTTACAAATGTCTCCCTTCGTGTCATCGCAGAAGCTGGCAAGAAAATTGTCGCCGAGAATAAAGCTGCTTATCTCGACGCGCAAGAGAACGGCAATGAAAGCAAAGATTTGCTCACACTACTCAGTACGTGCTTTCAGGACACTCTCTACCGGATGGTACTGATGACCACCAGTAAAATCAAATCTTTCGGAAGACTCTTCCAAGCGTTTGACTGATCAAGAACTCCTCGACCAATGTTCAACCTTTCTGCTCGCCGGTTCGGACACTGTGTCAATGGCTCTCTCATGGTGTATTCACTTCCTTTCCCTGTATCCCGTCGTTCAAACCCGGTTGAGACGAGAGATACGGTCTATATACAATGCCGATGATGGATATCTCTCGGATGCGTCCGCAGACTCAGGCTTCCATGAGTGCACCACCTGCAACCCACGCCCTCATAGACCCAACGATTGGGCAACCCTCTGTGCCTGTCCTCCCAAAGGCCGTTTGGAGACCATTGAAGGGTTGTATTATCTCGACGCGGTCGTGCGCGAAACGTTGCGATTCTGCCCTCCTGTGCATGCCACGATTCGTGTTGCCGTCCAGGATGATTACATCCCCGTTTCTCATCCCGTTACGTTGGCGAATGGCAAGACTGCAGCTGAAGGCGAACAGCAATCGTACGTCAAAATCCGGAAAGGCAGCTATGTGCATATCCCCATTGAAGGGTTCAACTACAGTGAGAGTGTATGGGGCGAAGATGCTCTTCAATTTAAGTGAGTTGCTGTTTGATTCATGACCCCAATCCACTGACGATTTCTTTAGCCCCGATCGATGGAAGGATGTGCAAGAGTGGGATCCCTCTAAGCCAGGTCTCAATAACCTGATGACCTTTGGCTACGGACCTCACTCTTGCTTGGGACATAGGTTCAGTATTGCGGAGATGAAGATTTTCCTGGTGGTGCTCATCGCCAGCTACGAATTCAGCCCTGCTGAGGATGTCAAGATCAGCAAGTTTAATTCCATTCTGACGCGGCCCTATGTCTCCGGGGAGTGGAGTGTAGGCACCAGGTTGCCTATTTTCGTTCGTCGTGCCAACTGATATACCCGTGGTTTCCTGGAGAGTGTTTATATTATGTATCTATAACTTTATAACCTGCTGTAATTGTATATACTGTAGTATCTTGGGTATCCTGATACACCCTTCACTATTGTGTATATCCAAAAACTGTTGCATAAATGACAGTTTATAAAACGAGAGATGTAGAAGCCAAAGTCTTCGTCAGAATTTCGATCACCAAATCCTCTGAATCCGAGTCTGCTGCCGCTCCGGCACGTTCCTTGTCTTGTACAGCACGGGGTGAATCTGGTCTTATTTTAGCGAACAAGGTAGAACTTGCAAGAAATCAAACTCACCCTGTGGTTTCGCCGCTGCCAACCGACTCACTTTTGGAGTGTTTTTCACGCTCCTGGTCGTGAATTGCGGGATTAGCCTCCCTTCTTTACAAGCGCCGCAGACTGTAAGTTAACCAAAGTTACCATACGTCCTAAGCAGAATCGGGGACGAAAATCCATACCGCATTCATCTGGACGGATGGACTTCGTGAAGCGACCATAACTAGAGAAGAAAGCTTGTTAGAAATCCCGCCGCAAACTTGGCTTTATCACCTACACCTTGGCGCACTTCTCGCATTCTAGGGAGGCCAGTCAGAGGGGAAGAGATATTCGGAAGAAGCAGAACGAACTCCATTCGAAGGGATACGAAATCTCATAGTCGTGTTTGATCTATCAAAGAATGAATTCATGCATGTTGCTCCTATGAAGATGAGCTACTCACCGAGACATGGATATGAGGGTGTTCTTTCATGACCATGCCCGCCCTAGGGAAAACATTCCAAGGTCAAGGTCGACAGAAGGTGATTAAAACTGACCATTTCTTGAATACCTTGCCATGGTGCTCTTTGAAGTTATCATCGATAACCCATGTGGCCAAATGGCACATTTCATGCGATAGTGTGTTCCTGATCCGTTCTATGGGATATAGAGGATTGAGAGGAGTTCAACGACCAGGTAATGAGGACCCACCGTCACAGTCAAGAATCTTCTCCGCCAGCTCTATTTCCGTGCTCTGCACCCCTTCTTTCGACCTGAGAAAGACTTCAGGAGAACATATTTCTCAGCACATGCATTTAGCCTGACCGATGAAACCTGGCTCTTCCAGCAGTTGTCAACAATCTCTTACTCCAATTGAGTTTCGTATCGCCGGGCAGTCCTTGATCAAAGACAGTTTCGTTGAGTTCAGTGAAGAGATGTTGAGCATAGTCACGGAGTCGCTGTTGCTCTGCAAGCTTCTGGGCCTTCTTGGTAGTAGTACGGGGGGTTCGAGGAGTGACATTTGCAGCTTGACGTTGGGTGGCAGGAGTCAATCTTGCTCCTGAAGCTGGAGGTCCAGTAATGCGGGTGGCTACATTTTTGTTCGGAATGTTGGGTCCGTCTTCATCGCCATTCAAAGGTACTTTAGTGCCTTTGGTGGGAGTATTCACGAAAGCCTGTTTCTTCTTTATGGAGGTTCGCAGTGGTGTCTTCGCATTTCTCGGTTCATCACTATGATGTTATCAGGTATTATGAAATATGTAGAGCAAGGAACGCACAACACGATGACACCGTCATTGACTCTCGGCATATATGGATGTGGAGGAGTTTGTGACCGCTCTTGTGGAACTGTGGCATTAGACCCAGGGTCGGGAAGGTGGAGCTGAACAACAACTTCCTCATCTGAATCATCTGTGAGCTCAATAACGTCAACTTCAGAGCTATCCTCTTCGCCAGAACTCTCGATTATTCGACGGATTGAATAAAGTGGCCTCCTGGGTGTCTGGACAGTGCCTCCCATGCTGCTAGGCTGCTGTTAGTGACGATCCTTTCAGTAAAGGGTATGTGAGAAACACCTTGAGATTCCATTCATTCCACGATAGTCCTCATCACTGGCAGGCTGTTTAAAAACAAAGGACAACAAAATAAGACCTTTCCAGCACACCTTTCGTCAGAATCAGAGGATATTTCAATTACTTCACCGTGTTTCTTTGTCGAGGAAGCACGTCTATCGATGATCGAAATAAGCCAGAGTGGGAGT
Organism: Cyclocybe aegerita; assembly: GCA_902728275.1. Classification (NCBI taxonomy): domain Eukaryota; kingdom Fungi; phylum Basidiomycota; class Agaricomycetes; order Agaricales; family Hemipholiotaceae; genus Cyclocybe; species Cyclocybe aegerita. The sequence continues at coordinate 1,006,997 of CACVBS010000028.1, forward strand.
ATGAAGATGCTTTACTCACTCCCGACGCTCCTCTTCGCTGTCTGGAATGACTTCAACATGCCGAGGTTCTACTCGACGTGGTGAATCAAGCTGTACAGGAGTTTTCTTGGAGTTGTTGGTTATCATTCACTTTCTTGTCAGAGGCGGATGTTGCAATAGGCGTGAAGTTCGAGCAGAAGGGGATAGAGTGTACCAGTTGAGGTGGTGGGGAGCAGCAAAAGCCAATAACCAATTTAGGTAGTTGGAGAACACGAACGACGCGACCCTGGGGCCTGATCAGGTGACCGTTCTCTTCTCCCTGGCATATCTGGCCCGTCTATCAGAATCGATCTGTCGTTTCAATCTTGCATCTGTAGATGACGCAGCCTGTTATTTAGTGATTTAATATTGGCACTCTATATACTATAACGACCATATTTTAACTTTTGCATCTCGGCCACCCGTCACGAGATAGCGGTCCATATACCGGAGTCGTTCAACGGGTCTTGTATGGCCATTGGTGAGAAGGGTGGACTTTTGTGAGCTTGTACGATTGTAGATCTAGGATAAATAGTTGGTCGATATAAGAGATGAAGTGGCAAGTGGAATGAATATACCTTAACGCCATTCTCACCAGTCGCGGCAATGATCTTGCGAGTGTCGAATTGCAGTCCAGTGACTGCGTGCTCAAATTGAATGGTTTCGAAGATACCGCCAGTCCGAAGATCCCAGACCTGCAAGAAAATCGAGCGATGAGCACAGAAAGAGAATAAAAACAACCATGTACCTTTAATGTCTTGTCCAGACTGCCGCTGGCAATGTGGATTTCGTCAAACTGTAGACAAGTTACCGGGCCAGTATGACCCAATAACGTTCTGTGAGCTTGACCAGTCCGCACTATATCACAGTATCAACAATGTAGGTCCGTGATTCCTAATGAGTCGACTTACTGTCCCACATTCTGACAGCACCATCTCCGCTTCCACTGACGAGCCCATAGCCCCAGAACTGGACACCGCCTACGAAGTCCTCGTAGATCTCTCTCGTTCCATCAGCATACGGCGGTGTTTGAACAGCAAAGCTGCCAGGGAAAGACTGAGTAGCAAGTGAGGCAGACAGATTTCCTGTTGGCGGATGTGATATGGCCCAGAGGATGTCCATGGTCATGACGCATTGCCCTGTCGTAAGGTCCCACTGTCGCAGGGTCTTGTCTGACGCGCCAGTCACCTGTAAAGAGCGTCAGTCCTACTGAGCAATAAAAGCAACCCCCTTCTTACTAGGCATTCGTCTTCGAAATATAGCGCCGTCACAACCTGCGTGTGCCCCTCCAGAAGCCTAGCACACGCGCTCTCGGCAGGAGCCTGTTCCGACGATGACCGGATGCCATTGGGTGGCTGAGATTCATCGCCGTCCTCGTCTTCCTCCTGTACATCGCTCAGATGTACCATGCCCTCGCCCCAGCCATCATCGTCATCAACACGTCTGAGATCCCACAACCTGACGTTCCCATCCGCACCACCTGTCAGACACACATGATCCTCGACTTGCAAGCAGTGAACAGCGCCGATATGGCCGCGTAGTCTGCCAATTTCCCCACCAGAAAGGAGGTCCCAGACACGAGGTTGCGCGTCTTCTTGGGAGGCACTGACAAGAGTGCCATAAGGCTCTGAGAAGTCCAGAGCAATGATAGGCGTGGTATGACTATCCAGAGTCTAAAGATGGATAAGTAGAAGAATTACAATGGTGCTGGCAAAAAGTACCATGAACGCGACACCAGGAGGGAGCTCGTCGTGTTCGGAAGGGAGGAATGCTGGACCTATCGGATGTTGATTGTGAGAAATTAACAAGAGAATACTTACATTGAATGCTGACCTTTACGACGACGGGAGCTTTGAGGCAGGTGTAGATTCTGCACCGAAGGATCAGCCGGGCGACCAGACAGTTGCTCGAACTTCATCCTCTCCTTCACACCTTCCACTAGGAGGGAGATGAGCAAAGCTAGTCCGAGGAGAAGAGCTGCTTCACGTACGTTCGTCATCCAGTTCCAGCTCGTCCTCCTGTAGCTTGAGCAGATCCTGTTCAAGTTTTGCTCTGATCCCGTCAAGAGCATGGATTTTATGCGTAATTTCCTCGACTTCGCTATTAACCAAGCTCTGCTCGTCGGATGAGACACGGCGACAGAACCTTTAGAGACGCGATCTCATACCTTCCTGACGTGGATATTTTCCTTGTCCCGCATAATCTCTTGCGTTTGTCGCGTCAGCTCTTCTACTCCGAGCGTCTTCGCGGCGCTTAGGCTTTCCCTCCCTTTTTTCTTCTGTCCGGGCAGCGTGTTCCGGACCACCACAACGTCATCTTCACTGGCCACACTCTGTCCTTCATCCTCGTCATCTGCAAGTAGTCCTCGTGCAGTCATACCGAGCTTCTTTAAGCCAAGGCGCGGTGTGTCAACATTCCGCATTTGTCGTCTCCTCGTCTTGCTCTGCTCGGAGCTCGGAATAGTCGCGTTGAAACCTCGTAGCAAACTAAAATTTGACGCAGCTTCGGTGGGCTCCGGGATTTCTGCCTCCAGTAGTTCTTCAGCTGCCTCGAATATTTGGAGATCACCCGATGTGATGCGCTTTGAGCCCAGTCCTAATCGTAGTGGAGCACGTCCGAGAGTGGCAAAGTCTAGTCTTGCGCTAGACATGGATGAGCCTCCAACCGAAGCGCGGGGTTTGGACGACACAGTTGCTGCAGAGTTCATCATGCGAGGGGTCATTATCACGGGGGCGACTAAAGAGACAGGATTCGGTGTGAGGAAACAAATATTGCGAAGGTATATGAAATCTGACAACGTACGGTCTGATAGAATACGAGTAGAGTCTGCCTTCTTGTGTGTAAAAGGAGCCATCAGCGTCTTCTGGACAATTTCAAGCTTGCTGAGACCGCTTGAGGACGTTGAGGCTCCTTCGGGGGTCGGACGGTCTGCGCCAACCCACGCTTTCTGGCGGCGCTGTTCGGTTGAGCGTCCCCTAGACTCTGACCCCATGCTGAGGTAGAAATCCGGACAGCAACTGCGGAGGAGGAGGTTAAAGGAGAGAAATTTGTTGAAGCCGGTTTCTGACGTCGATGGTGGTCGCGGTCCAATTCACAGTCGGAGCCACCCTTCTTTTGGACTGCGTTCCCACGCTCTGCAGCCTGTCGCGTTGATGCTCGCTTGTTCATGAAAAACTGATTGCTAGGGCTACAATATACATGAACTACCTGCTCCAGACCAATACCAAGAAGCCTCTATGGGCGTGCAATACATCCTGCGTCTCCGCGCCAACCGCTCGACTACGTTGACCAACTCCAATCGATAATCAACCCGACTCCATACCGCCGTAGGTCATATTGTTTCCGAAGAAGGGGGAGTTGGGTGGTCGACTCTGGAGTCGAAACAACCTGAGTTCGTTGCTCCGTCATAGTCGCTGGCTGCTGAGTGCTCATTGCAGTTACCGGGTGGTTGATGGTCGGGTCTGCGGAACTCGTGGAGGGTGTTGGCCTGTGAAACAAGCGCCACCAAACGTTCTCTGGATTGAGGGTAGCTCGCGTAGGTGTAGGCGTAGGAATTTCGGTTGAGATGCTGGATTGGGGAGACTCTTGTTGTGTGTCCTGGTTCGCTTTTTCGACAGCCTTGGCCTGGCGAATAAGTTCACGACTTAGTCGCCGGACGCTGTTATACTCCCAACGCGAGACATTGAACGGTTCAAATAAGCCACCGCCAGAGAAATCACACCAGCAACGGTCAGCAGCACGCATGACGGGGGGTAGAGGCTTGGTGTAGTTTGAGGAGAGTGTTGCATTGAGAGCATCGGAGAAAGTGGTGATGTTATCTGCCCAAGGAGTGGTAAGCGGGCTGTCGATAGGGAACGGCTGCCAGTAGCACGAAGAGATGAAAAGAGTGGTGAGCAGAACTATGCAATAAAAACTGGAGTATGATTAGCCAGGCCAAAGAGAGTGGAGAATGATGGCTCACCAAGGCTTTGCATGCATAGTAAGTGAGAGGAGGAACAGAATTAGGAAATAAGGCGGAGCTGTTGGCAAAGGCAGAAGAAGAAGCGGTAGAAACCATCGTGTGCACCTAGCAGAGAGTGAGCAGAGCACAACTACGACGCTGAGCAGACTCATACCACATCGTTGTTCAAGTCAAGGGCATGACGGACTCGGGCATATGACGGACATGCCGGCCGGCAGGGGAACGCCGTTTGCCGGCGGAGATGCGGGGAAGATTCTGGAGGGTTCCACAGACGGTGTGCTCTTAAACCTCTCTTCGCCCCTCTTACACGCCACAGACGCGATGGTCCAACACCCCGAAGTCCTCTGGGCTCAACGAAGCTCTGAAACCGACGAAGAGAAGGTTCGTTCGTTACATCTATCGCGATCATCAGTTGTTGACGCGTCTACCTTTGTCGCGCCCCGCAGAACATTCTCTTTATCACCATTAATCTGCCAGACGTCGTCGAAAACTCTCTCGAGTACAACCTGACCCCGACCACCATCTCTTTCAAGGCCAAGGCTGGTCTCGAGTAAGGCTCCTTGGTCTTCATCGGCGCCTATCTTACACATCTCCCACAGCCAACCAAAAGAGTATGCCTTTGACCTCGAGTTCTTCAGCGAGGTCGTCCCAGAGGTTCGTCCAATAAACGGTTTCTATCTTTTCACACGACTTACACGTTTCCATTTCTCATTCCTCAGAAATCTGTGAAAAAACTCAACTCTCGATCTTTCAACCTCATCATTCGCAAGAAAGAGCAGAAGCTTGAATACTGGCCAAGGCTCACAAAAGAGAAGGTAAAAAATGCTTTCCTCAAGACCGACTTCAGCAAATGGGTCGATGAAGATGAGCAGGATGGTGCGAAGGATGATATTCCTGATGATATGGACCCCATGAGTGCTATGGGAGGCATGGGAGGCATGGGTGGTATGGGTGGTATGGGTGGAGGGATGGACTTCGAGAAAGTGAGTATAGCTGAAAACTTGCCACGCGGATTATATTGACATCGTGTTGTAGATGATGGCCCAGATGGGTGCTGGTGGCGCAGGAGGTGGTTTCGGCGACCTGGGCGCAGGACCGTCGGGATCATCTGCTCCTGCAGATGACGACGACGACGACTCGGACGATGATGGTCCCCCGCCTCTTGAAGATGCTGAGCCTGCTAAATAGATCCTGCATTCTGACCATGTTCTTGAACCTGCTTTTTTTCGGCGCATTGCGTAGATGCTATCTATAACCTTGCAATAAAACGACAACTGGGACACCAGCCCATCGGACATCCATAATGCGCAAGCGCTTCTTCTCAAATCCCACATCTCATTTATAATAACACGAAGCCTTGAATTGTGATGAACTCGCAAACAAATTCCGGGTAACTAAATTATGCAGGGTATCACTAATGCTCTAACGAACCAATTATGCAACAGTGAACTAGGTTGGTAAAGCGTTAGACTAAGCCGAAATCGAACGCGAAGGAGAATACTCACATAGATAGCGTCATCCAAGGAACCGTGCTGGGCAACCGGAACGAGGACGGGCTGGTGGTTGGAAGCGGTGTTGATAGAAGAAAGCTTGTAAACACCGGCAGGGAGCCCAGCATCGACATCGGCAGTGAGAATACCGCCTTGAGCAGCAGCATTCAATCCCTTGAAGAAAGCAAAGGCCTCGGGGTTGGTTGGGGTGGTCTGTTCCAAAGACTCGAGCTGCTCGATGACGACATGGGAGTGGCCGCGGATGAGGCCCTGCGCATTGAGTTGTTGAGGGGCAGAGAAATAGTTTTGCTGAGCGTTAACAAAGTTTCCGGTCTCGAGATTCTTGATAGCCATCTGGATTGTGAACTTCTGGTTCGCCGGAACGGTCGCAAGGTTCTTGGGGAAGACGAACTTCGACGATGGCATCTTTTCCTTGGACGGGATTGACCCCATTGGTGCTGGGTTGCAAGACCCACCAGCCACTTGGGCACCATTGGTCAGGGGTTGGTTGACAGTCAAGCAAAAGTTGATGAAGTTGTTGGTCGAAGTCAAAGATGCAACTTGACCTACGGTAGAAAGAGATTACAGTTAAAATATTATTGTCGCCCAAGGGGCAAAGAACACGAACCATCAGCGGGTTGGTCTTGTCCATCGTTGGCAAAGCCTTGAGCGATAACAGCCGGGTCCAGGGCTAGAAAAATGTAAAAGTAAGACAAACATCCAAAGCAATTACAATTTATTTAACTTACTCAACGATGTTTGGGGATCGCCGCCAGCGTTCGCACCGCCGTTGTTCGCGCCGCCATTGCCACCGTTGTTGCCAGCGCCAGCAGCAGCACCATTGTCAGCGCCGCCGTTATTTCCAGCGTTAGCGCCATTGTTGTTGCCAGCATCAGCTCCAGTAGCGCCGCCTGCACCAGCTCCAGTAGCGCCGCCTGCACCAGCTCCAGCAGCAGCACCCGCACCCGCAGCTCCATCAGCACCAGCACCAGCAGCACCGCCAGCACCAGCATCAGCACCGCCAGCACCTGCACCTGCACCAGCAGCACCAGCACCGCCTGCAGCAGCACCAGCACCAGCACCAGCAGCACCGCCAGCACCACCTGCACCTGCACCAGCGGCAGCGCCACCATTGTTGCCGCCGTTGTTGTTACCGTTCCTCTGCCCGCCGCGTCCGCGTCCGCGCCCTTGTCCTCGGCCACCCTACGCAAACATTGGCCATAAGATCAATCCTAAGTCTTTTTGACTTACCTGACCACGGTTTTGACGAGGTTCAACGGGCTACACAAAACAATTCAGAATGTTGATTGTCGAAATTATGAAGTAAAACCTACAGCAGCGTTCAACTTATCAGAGCAATGCCGCTCGCCACACACATCCGCCGTGATTGACTTTAGTTTTTCACTACAGTGGGCATAATGAGCACAAATCGGCCTAAAATGGCAAGGAACATACAGTTGAGCGATGGCATCCGGGCCATTCTGTAGGTCTTGTGCCCTCCTGGTAATTCTAACTGGAAGAGCTGAAGCGCTCAGCGCAAGAGCCAAGGTGACAAATCCAAACGTGAACTTCATCGTGAGGTGGATGACGTGAACAGTTAGAGATTAGTGGGCTAGAGATGGGCTGATCGACACCAGGTCGTCGAGAGGCTCAGTAATGAGAGAGGGAAGGAGGTACTACCACGATCCGGGGCCAGTGACAAAAGGCAGGGTTCGATAAACCCACTGAGCGGCCTTTATATGCCATCTGGCGACCCTGATGCCGAGATCAAATGCCGTACCGGATGAATGTTTCAACAGAATCAGCGCGAAGGAGGGGCATCAGTCGGCATCACCAAGGCATCACGACAGACCTGAAAGAACGGATCATGGAAATGACGCCGAGCGGTGCACAACCAATCGGATGTTCCTTTGTGGCGACGGCGCTCCCTGACATGTTTGAGGCTTGCATGTAGAATTCTTTGAATCCTGGGGGATAATGGACGGAAATATTTGTTTTCTTTGTTTTCTGCCTCAAAAGAGAATGGAGTGGCGTCGTTTTTAGCGCCCACTCGATCGTGTAAATATGATCGATGATCCCCCATTCTGGGTCTCGAATTAGACGACCTGATGTACAGTATGGCCGTACACAACGGTGTTGTTGGCGTTCAACTTGATATTTGGTGGATGTTGTGATACAGTGGTTTTCGTGAACCCAGATGCAATTAATCTCGCAGAATCAAGAGTGGTGGATGGTCACTTGGATCTTATCATCGACTACATCCACAGTGACCCTTGAAGGGAATGCATCAATAAACGACATCTTTCGGGAGGAGATGGCACACAGATGTAGCACCTACTTCGTAAGATCGTCGACGATAAAATCTGGTTTTGCGCCTTCCAGCAGAGTCGTCCGCTTCGTGGACGTACATACAGCTAGCGTGCGAGACCCAGCTGCACAACCTGATTTCAAGCCTGAGATTGCATCCTCGATAACTAAGCCTGTAGAGAATTAGTGGAGAGCGAGCTAGAGTGAAATTTTAATGCCTCACAACTTGTGGGATCAGCTAAACACGCCGTGGCACCCGCCAAGTACGGGGCGGGATGCGGTTTTCCGTGCGCAACGTCGTTGGATGTAATCACTTGACAGGAAGGAAGGGTTACCCCGGAGCGCTCTAAAGCCCTCGGCGCGTATTTGTTTGAAGCTGTGGCAAGTCAATGAAATTTTATGATCACGAACAGAAATGGGCGCACCAGACGTCACGATTGTCCATTTGGGACTACTCGTTGGGTGTGATGATAACTATTCGGAATGAGAAAAGTGACGTCAAACGAAATCCTTTCGAAACCCCTGCCTTCGCCAACAGGTCAACGGCACCTGGTAGAGCTGTCGGGCCTCCTTTGATGACTTCGTCTTCGAAACGATCGACTTCTTCCTGTGAAGAGGGCTACCATTCAGGCGGATCCTCTTGGGCTGAATACGAAGGTAAACAACGAACCAACAGACGGTTTTCATCAATGATTCCACAGTACTCCTTCAATGTATCATAAAGACGACGCCCGTGTGTTGCATGCGCTATCGCAATGGAATCGCCGAGGTTATAATCGATGCTGAAGGTTTCCCAGGCCTTCAAGACGCCCGGAGTGGAGTCGATTAGAGTGCTGTACCATTAAGACTCCTTTCAGGGTGTGAGGAAATCGTGTTACTGGAGAGGGGAAACGGTGAGCATGGGCTAGGAAGGAGACAAGACCGTTCTAGTCCGCACCAGTGGCAAGTTACCCGTCCATGTCGAACAAGACCTGTGCAAGGACGTTATGTGTCAAGTCAGCGTTGAACAGAACATCGAGTTGGGAAGCGAATTTAGAGACATACAGCATCAACAGTGATGGTGGTCGTAGCCATGGTGGCATCAGCGGTATGGGTGTCGCGGCTCTGGATCAGCTCGTAGGCGGTGTGTTATATCAAGGAACGTCAATCAATCGCATGGTTCTCATTGGTGGGCGATGAGGACATTCCACGTGCCAGTATGCGCCTCAACTTGTTCTAAAAATACGCGTCTAGCAACGCCAAAGGAACGGCTCTTCTGGTATGCTGTACTTTGGTGTTGGATCTTGTTGGACCCGCGAAATGGTACGCCGTCGAAGGGTATGCCAAGAATCGCCAAGGAAACCAGAGGCCCGCATTTTCAACCTCGTCTTACCCCGGATCCCCGGTCCCACCACTGGAAGTTGAGACGGTGAGGACTTCGGCTGGTATAATGGACGTGCTTACAGTCTAACCAATGCCCAACGAGTCCCGACATCCTGGACTTGAGTCAAAATTATCGGATTGCTCTGTGTTCCAGAGTGCGCGAAGCAATTGCAGCGACAGGGCACTTAATCATCCCTGAAAATCAAGAAACATGAGTGGTGAAAATTGGGAGCATCATTTACATAAACATGCCTGAGGTGTATTTGTATAAGAATAGCTCGTTGTGAAGGCATGAGATAAGAATAGGACTTACGCTGGTTTGCCAGCCTTGCCGGCGCAGAGGGGGTGAAGTGATGCAATCTTTGGCAAGGCTGAAGTTGAGGTGTATGGCTCAATAGGCATTACGGTCGTGGTGGAAGAAGGGCACACATAAGCGAGAAAACCAAACTGGGTTGATGCTGGCCAAAAAGGTCGCGTACAAATGCTATTTATATAGAGGCTATAATTAGAGATCGTGAGCAAGGCATTTCGAGTATAAAAATGGCCTGGGGGCACTTCCTCTCATTGTTTCCTCCCTTGTTACTATTAGGTCGTTTCCTTCCTTTGCCTTTCCACTTTCGCGATCAGGTATCGTTATCGCAGCTAGTCCTGCTTTCCTGGTGTTGCCTTCTTTCTTTTATTTTCCACTCCCTTCACCATGAAGACTTCCACTATTTTGGTAGCCATTTCTCTGGCAATGTCTGCCGCTGCCGCTGCACAGAACAACGGCAAAATTTTCGGAAACAACAGGGGTTTTCTTGGCCAATCTTCAGGTGGATTCGGCGGGAAGAATGGGCAAAAGAACAATAACGCCGGCACGAATACTGGCAAGAACGCGAATGCTGGCAACACCAACACCAACGCGAACGCGAACAACAACAGCAAGAACACTCCCAAAGCTGTGGTGAGTAGTTTCTCACTATCCCCAGGGTCGTTGCTGACCTCATTCTCAAATTAGGGAGCCATTGGTGCTGGTGCTGCGGCTGGTGCTGCAGGAGGCGCCGCCGCCGGTGTTGCAACAGGTAACGGCAATAACAACACTGCTGCTAGTGCCACAGCAGGCAGCGCCAACACGGGAGACCTACAAACATCCTTGAGTAGGTCAAAGTCTTCATAGTAGACCCCCGTGAAATTAACAAGAACGATCAGCTCTCGATCCGAAAGTCATTGCCAGCGGCTTTGCAAACAATGGTCAAGGTATGTGGTAACACGTCAAAATCATGGCCAACTGACTTGCCTTTTTCAAGATGTTCCTGAAGCAGGTAACAATCTCCCTTTGGAGATAGAAGGCGCTCTCTGACTGGCATACGAACAGGTCAAGTTGCTTCACTAACGTCGACAAATAACTTCATCAACTTTTGTTTGACCGTCCCAAATCTTCCAATTACCAATGGAAAACAGATCACGACCGGATCTTGCAATCCTGCACCCATGGGGGCCATCCCTTCAAACGATAACATGCCGTCAGCGAAGTTCCAGATCCCCAAGAACGGTGATACCCTCAAGGCTAACACAGACTTCACCATTACAATGGCCATCCAAGGCATGCAAACCGGTGCCTTCGTGAATGCTCAGGAGAACTACTTCGCAGCGCCACAGCAACTGAACGCCCAAGGACAAATCATCGGCCACTCACATGTCGTCGTCGAGCAGCTCTCCGCACTCGATCAAACCACGCCTACAGACCCCAAGAACTTCATTTTCTTCAAGGGTCTCAACGCTGCCGCTTCCAATGGTGTCCTCACTGCTGAAGTGACTGGAGGTCTTCCTGCCGGCGTATACAAGGTCTCGTCCATCAACACCGCTGCAAATCATCAACCCGTACTGGTGCCTGTCGCCCAGCACGGCTCCCTCGATGATGTCGCCTATGTGAGCGAAATGTCTTCTGAGTGCCACATTCCTTACTGATTTAGTTTTGGTATTTTGTAGTTCACTGTCACCGTTGACGGGCAAGCAGCTGCAGGAGCCAATGTGAGTGCCGTGCATTGCAGACTGCATCGAATTCATGCACACTGACACCATGAATGTTAGGCTGGTGCTGCAGGGCCCCCTGCAGCAGGAGTAGGAGCTGCTGGACAAGGCGCCGCGACAGGTGCTGTAGCTGGTACCGCTACGTATGCTGCTACTGGAGCAGCAGCTGGTGCCGCCGGGAAAGGTGGAGCCAAGGTGAGCGCAGGAAGTGCCAGCAGCAGTCGCTGTTGTTGACAAAGAAATCCTAGACCGGGGCTGCAGGAGGCGTTCAAGCTGGCACAGCTGGCAAGAAGGTGATTAGCCGCCTGTCTATGGAGAGGTAGCAGTACTCACTAAAGAACAATTTAGCAGGCTGGAAGACAACAAGGAAAACGCTTCCATAGACGCGTTCACCGTTTGACTTCGACAGTAGTGTAGTATGTTTTGATGTAACACCACCGTGCATGTTGGCTTGCTCTGCACAATCCATTCCTTCGTTCTTCATCACCCTTTTCTGGAGTCGTGAAAAGATCCAAAACAAACTGACACGCTGAGATGTCAAAATGAAACAAGGAAGAGCAGGGATGTCATTACACGAGAATGTTAAGGTAGGACAGAAACAGTGGTCATCCAGTAGACGCACACCGATACATGTGAGGACAGAATTCCGCGGTCATAACCTTGCTTTTAGCTACCAATGAGTTTATTAGCATTATCAGACGACAGCATAGGGATTTCGGTGGTCACTCCTTAGATGCAGCAAGCCGTCTACGTTCAACTTCCCATCGCGCTTTCATGAGCTGTGCCCCTTCAGCTTTTGAACGAACGGACAATGCAGGAGCAAGGAACTGCATCTGCGCGGCTTGAAGATGTGGAGGAAGACCATCACTCCGAATGACCTAGGTGATTTGTGAGGAGCCGATACATGGAGGTGTGGTGTTGGCGCGTACCGAACCAATGGCAAGGAAAAAAGAGAACGTAGCAGCACTACTGAGCATGTACTGAGAAAGCGTAGCCAGCAATCCGCGAGGGCCTGCTCCTTGTCTGGCGTTGCAATGTTAATCAATCGGTCAAACCGACCAATTCGCCACGTACCTCAGAATGCTCCATGACCCAAAGATAAATCCGATAGTGAGACCAACACCACCACCCATGATGGCACCCATCCTTGAGGAAACGAACGTGAGCATCTTCCGCATTGGTCAGACTTGTGCGCCTTACTTCACTAAAATAGAATAACATTACACGTAAGAGCATGACCCATGAGATCACAACAAAACATACTCTTCTGCCAAATAGATGGCCCTTCTCCATAGTGAGCTGGTGGAGGCGGCATCGAGTTCTTGATTTTTCGATGTCGGAGAGGTCGTTGTTGACGTTGAAGTGACGGCCGCGGCTGCTAACGTTCCGGAACTTTTGTGGCCCAAACCGGCGTCAACAGGGTTGCCTTACTGGCCCACCATGAGCGTGTCGACGTCGTCCACTCTCGTTTTTCCTCGTGCCCGGCAAGCTCAAATAAGTGCGTCGAAAATCCGTTCCTTTGCATAAAGGCTGACCCTTTTAGTCCGCGCGAACCAAAGGGACTTGTATCACGTCTCTTCGTTGAAAGATCAAGCCGAGAGCGTCTTACGCGCATGGCTAGGTTGGTTTTGGATGACTTATATGTTCAACAAGCTCACCAACGTTGAAGGGACTCGATGGCTAATGCGATGGGATAGGGAATTGGACCTGGTGGTCAAGCTGCTTTATTACGGGCTCACAACAGGTAGAGGTACGTCTGCTGAACGCCTTATCTCAAATCCATTCACTTTCTTATATTTGCCGATCTTACAGCTACTCAGACACTCGGAGAAGAATACACGGACACATGGCAGTATTCTTCATGGGCTAGATCAGCGCCTCCCTCTGCAACATCACGAGCCATCCTCATATTTATGTCGTTTGCCCCACCCTACTTGCTCGGCAGGTGGGGCCAGAGTGCAACACTAAACCACAGACATCCGGAGGTTGCAAAATGGTTTAGAAGATTACCGACGGCTCTTTCAATCGTGACAGAAGTTAACTTGGCTGTATTTTATTTGCGAGGGACATATTATGACCTTGTCAAACGGCTAATGGGAATCCAACATGTACGTCGTACCGGGCTGCTTTCTCTTCGTACAGAGCTCAGTATCCTCCAGCTATCTTCTGTTCCTGAAGACCCTCATACACGACCTCCTTCATACTCATTGCTCGGAATCATGATTGCCGTCCGTCTTCTCCACCGCTTGCATGTGTTTCTCCGTGAATACCAGTCGGAGTCCTCCGCTGTCAGTCAGGGAACGCAGCGAGTTCGAACGATTGCACCTCGCGAAATGTACATCGACGATAGACCAATATCTACTTTGCTGGACAGTAATCCTGAAAGTGAGCCCGCGAAGCCAGCGGAAGAAGACGAAAGAACGGCTTTGGATGTGGCTATCATCCCGGACGTTCTGCGAGAATCGAGGAACTGTACGCTATGCCTTGAGGAGAGAACGGACAGCTGCGCGACAGAATGTGGGCATCTCTTTTGTTGGAATTGCATCGTGGGATGGGGCAGGGAGAAGGTAAACTTGTTCCATATTCATCAAATACCTTCACTGACACAGCGATCAGGCTGAATGTCCGCTGTGCCGACAGTCGCTCTCCTTGGATAAATTACTACCAATTTATAACCTCTGAGAAGGGAGTTGAAAGGGATGTACAGCAGACGCATTATGTTACACGCTCAAATAATTGTAGATACAAAAGAATTGAAAACACTTCAAAGCAGAGACAAGGAGGGAAGGTGAAAAGGGCAAAAAGTATTACGGAATTCTGGAAAATGTCAGTGTGAAAGGCAGAGAACGTGGATAGTCGTGAAAAAAGTTGTTACAAGGATAAATTACGGTTGCAGGAACTCCTTCGACATGTCTGCAAATGCGGCAGCTCCGACGCCAGACAAGCCGAGTTGGGTTATGGCGGTGGCGGTGTGACGGTACAGAGTTTCCAGAGCAGGTTGTGCTGGACGTCCTTGTGATTCTGCAAGGGCGGAGAATTGGTCAACATCCGCGAGCGATGAGGAAAAGCAAGACGTGCTTACTGAGGATTGCCTGGTTGACGTCATGCGCAAGAGCCACTCTCGAATCGTGCGAAGCAACATCCACCACTGGACAACTCGGATCGAGCGGATCCTCGAAAGCAACAATCCCAAAGGTTTTCTTGAACAATTGTTGCACCTCCAGCCTGTTGTCGGACTGATGGTCGTTGGTTAACGTTTGGCCATAGGCAAGAGCAGCATTTAACGCAGACTCGTATTGGGCAGAAATGGTGTCAGGCGACCACAGTTCCTTGCCATTGAGTTCTTCGGTATGGTCCATTGGGGAGGGGGCAATCGATGGCCTGCGGTGGTGTGGAACGGATGGTTCTTCATCAATGTCCATACTCATCTCTTCATCCATCCAGGTATCCTGCAGAGGTAGTTCTGGCGCCTTACTCTTCGCAAGCTCCCTCTCTTTTATTGCCTTCATCCTCTTTTTCATTTCCGTTGTCTCGAGGAACAGCTCCACAAATTTCCGGCATCGCAACTTGAATAGCAACATATGGTCATCGGCCTCCAAAACCGTTGGATACCTTTTCTGAAGGGTTCCAATTGCTGAATCTAAGTCTCCTGCAAGGACGGAGTTCACGACGTTTGTGCGAGATTGAATGTCAATTTCCACAGATTCGGAGGTGCTTGATGATGCTTTCATTTCGACGTCGGGACCGTGTCCACTTGTGTTTGAGGCGTCCTTCGACGGGTCTTTATCACGTCCCTCGTACTGCCTTCCAAACGCATGCGCCGTTTTGGCGTATCCGTGATGAACAAGGTATGTCATCACTAGTTGGTTAAGGACCTGTTTCGACTCCTCTTCAGTCAGAGACTGCTGGACTCCTGTGTCATTGGTAATGGACGCAATCGAACCAACTCCAGTCCTGCGGTAGCGTCCGTGCAATACGCTGCGATTGAGGGATGTGCTTAGAATTTTATTCCAAGTCACGTTACGTTGTTGTTGGACGTGATCGTCGATATCGTATTTGAATGGGTCCTGACCGAAATTGGCGCGAACTGATTCGCCCGTATGCTGGATCCCAACTGAAGGGAAGAGGTCACCATTTTTGCCAACATTATCGAACACTGGACCTAAGGGAGAAACTTGAATCAGCGCCACAAAGCCAAAGCCCGAAGCTATTGCAGCACCTATTAGGATTCCGTTCTTGGTATAAAATGCCTTGTACGTGGAGAAGTCAATACCACATCCAATGAAATCGCCAGCTAATGGAATTAAGCACAAGACACTGATAAAGATTTATTCACTTACTGCCAAATGGTTGGCCGTATTGGAATCCGCTTCTTTCAGGGGATAATGCGCACCCATCGTCGCCATAATAACCCCAAGAATTCGCATCCCACCCTGGCAACCTGACAAATTTCCCCGACTTGCTGGCGAAACTGTAATAGAGTAAGAACAAGGAAAGCGGGTCATATACCGACACCTACCCAATGCTGATGTGACTAAGAAGCATTATCAGAGGTCTTCAATTAGATAATACGTAGGGCAGCTTGCGACTTACGCTTTTTGGTCCTTTCCCAGAATCTCGACTTCGTAGTAAAAAATACCACACGCTCGAGGGATGGGGTAAATTGTACGCGCAGAGGCAGCCTCCTTCTCAGCGCTGCAGGATGGTCCTACAATCCCGTGTGAATAAGGACAGCTACTCCGCGAAAATGATTAAAGAACGGACCATTGAATATTAGTTCACGTCCGTCAGAGGAAACACTGAGGCCAGTGTGTCGATCTTGTTCGCTCCATCGAGTAGGTAGTTTGAGGGGCTGATCCACACGAGGGAGTGGCGTAGGGACGGGTGAGGAGGAGGCACTGCGGGTGTCGTCGTTGTCAGACGAAACAGACAAAGCATTGGCATACGCTTGATTCCTCGCACTCGTCGTGCTCGCAGAGGCATCGGCCCTTCGGCTGGGTATAGGAGGCTCGGGTCCTTCGACCTGCAACAAGTGTCGTAACGCAGAGTGGTCGAGGTAAGCGGGTCTTGGGAAAGCAGCAGGCGTTGTGCGAACGACATGCTGCGGTACGATGGGCTTGGGTGGGCCTCTCACACTAGCCATGCTCGTGCGACGGAAGTGCGACGGGGAAGTAGAGGGTTGAGGGGGACATTCCACTTCAACTGGAGTGGCCTCTGTGGCCGTTCCACGGACGACTCTGGGCTCAAATGCGGGACGGGAAGACGTACGACCGCCTACACTCCCAACCATGGATGTCGACCTTACACTTGACCTGGCAGGGGAGATAGAGATGCCACCAGTAGTACTCGACGACGACCTGGATACATCGGAGACGCCGACACGTCGGGGTTCACCCATCTGTCTGGCCGGACCAGGGGAAGGGGGTTGGCGCCTGCTTCCGGGGGATACAAAGGGGATGGATATAAGGGACTCGATGTTGCGCGCAGATGACGAGGCTGAGGCGCTCCTCGGTATGGGAATGCTCGACGATCTTGACGGCCGAGAATTCATCGCTGAGCAGTCGACAGACTAGTGGGAGTAATCAGGATGCTGAGCAGAGGGGCAATCGGACCTGGGGGGATCACGTGCACTCTCATTGAAGGCGTCTTACGCGTCGTCCAGATTCACAACTTGTCCTTCACCACCGCGTCATATCAATGGTACGTAGCTCATCGTCGCTGTCGATAGGCTACTCAGCTGCAGATGTAGGAACCATCCCTCAGAATCGTCCCAGCCACTGGCTCCAAGTCTGCCTCGATCAAGGATACCACGAACTCCTTGGGACTTCACGACACCCTTCAATATGGCCCTCGCAGTCTTGCAGCTGAAACCAAGTCGCAAAGTGGTCTCAAGGAACGCCTAGAGAACGTGTGTACACCTTGTCCCTCCAGGCGCATAATCTCACATCTCGATAAATAGTGGGAGGCTACACAAGATAATCTGAAACTGACCTTGGAACGCAACCTCTATGGAATGCACGCTCCTCTGCGTCGCCTGATGGAGCGCAAGATTGTTTCAAATGTAACGAAGATATTACTTCACTTTCTTTCTTCAGACCTAATGTAGCCACTAGACGCCGCATACGCTCGCGGGACCTCACAACAACCTCCATCTTGACATCCTCATGGGCCGCGACGAGACGATTGACCCTTCGGACGTGTTCATGGGTTCGTCCAAATTCCTTTGTGTTGTAAATTTCTAATGCCGTTTGTCTAGGCTTGGAGACTGGTCCGAGCTTCGACATCCACAAGGAAATCCAGAAGAAAGTCCGTACATGAAGCAGTTCTAGCAATGTATAGCCGTATTCCGAGCCCCGACCTGATGTATCCTATGTTGTCCATGGCTCCTCTTTCCATCGCACACACTCGCCCCTTAATATCCCTTCTTCCACCACCGTCCGAGCGCTGATAACACAGCCCTCGAGTAATGGAATTCCTAGATGTGCATACGAGCCACAGAACCAGATACCTGGTGCCTCACTACCGTCTGAATCTGTTTTTCCCCCTTGCAGCTCCCCAAGTTGTGTTTTTGCTTGATATGAGCATTGATACCACTTGGGCCTTTGGGCCACACAAAGCAACCGAAGGGCTTTCTTGCTCTCCGTGTTAACAACTGCTCGTTCTAAAGTCGCGACGCTCAGGATGGTGTCCATCTTGGGCGGGATGATGGGATTAGTAGTTTGAAAAAGTCTGGGTTTCTTGCCGTCAAAGCCTTTCGGACGAGGCAAAACGTGGGTCGCCATTGTGTGTGTAGGAGATACGCAGAGGTTCGGAAATTTGGGCAAAGATGGCTGCAAATCCGAAGGACTAGAGAGGGCAGCGCCCTTCAGGAGATTAAGAAGATTGAGATCCCGCACGTCTTGAGCATTGTCAGGCAGAAGTGTGTCGTCGAAATGATTGATGACGATGGATTTACGATATGGGAATGATTTCAGGCATTCGATTTGCTTTGCAATCATCTGTTTGCGGCTTTCTCGGTCACTGTCCAAGGATTGTGAATAACTTGATAGAATGGGCACAGCCCCGGAAGCCTGAGTCGCGAAAACGATGTGGCGAAAACCTCCATATTCTTTGAGTTCACCATCCGTGGAACATGAAATTGTGGCGCATCCAGGGTCGCGGGGATCAGGCTTTATTGACAAAATAGGTGAAGCCAAATGGATATGGTGGAGGTCTGCAGTCAGACGAGCGACAACGTCGCAGACACCATCTACCACTACATAGTGGTTTGTCCCGAGAGTAAGCCAGACATAATCTATAAAGCATGTGAGGATGACTACACCATTCCGTAACAAGCCGCTTACCCAGGATTTCCTCGACTGGATGATCCATCACAACATCCTCTGGTGAGGTGCACACGGCGGACACAAGAGGAATCAATATCATTTCGATATAGTCTTGCCAGGCAGTGTCCATGCCTACCGATTTCGCTATAAAACTCGTCGGCGCCGCTCGAGACGTCCAATCTCTGAAAGTCAGGTCTGGGATATTTCTTGGTCTCCAGAAGGGAAGGGCATGATATAGAGTGATGAGATAGCAGAACACAACCTGCAGCGCCGTTCCTAGATATAGGAGCCACGTCCATATGTCCCATGCATGTCGTAGGAGGGTGCTGGGATCCTTCTGAAGTGGGCTCGGGCTGAGGCTTGACGGTTTACTGATCCCCGCGCGCCCAGAGGCACCGTTGTATATGAACGATGTCGTTATTGAGCGCTGGTGCACTTTACGCTCAGGAGATAGGTCGGAGAAGGAGTATGAGAAATTCTTTTGTCGAAAGTCGACGCCCAGACTGCGATAGAGGGCAATAAGCTGGGTGTAGTACCCTTGAAGGGGTTAAGATTGGAATGCAAATGAAATGAGAAAGATACGCACCTCCTTGAAAGGATCTCATAGGTACATCGACACGCCATTCTTGGTCGCCAGACATTGGAACAGATATTGAAGCAGAGTCCATGCCTATAGACGAGGCCTTTCACCAACACGCGTTAAGCCAAGCTCGAAGCGCAATCGCAGAATGGCGCACCTTCTCGAACACATGCACCTCGAAGTCGACATCCGCCTCTTGTAATGGCTTCTTGAGAAGATACGCTGCAGTGAGTCCTGCAAGACCGCTCCCGACGACAGCAACCTTGACGGTTCGGGGCATGTTCAGACGTTGCCAAGCTTGGGAGAGGTTTGTTGGGTATAAATAATCCACGTCGAGCGATAGCACTTAGCAATGCTATTCAGCGGTAGGTGGTGGTACGCGAACAAGCAAAAAAATTAGTAATAGACCAGCCCACAAGGTTCCAATGGTTGGGGACGTGACATCATTTTTTAGGAAAATCATGGCGACGAGCGAGCAGTAAAGGCACATGTGATCGAGATCATTAACTTCTCCAACCGGGAAGTCAATTTCCCGAGATAGCCGAGGCCCCCGCGAGTGTCTCCGACTAACGTAAATATTAATCAAGTCGTCTGCGTTTGTCTCGCTGCCTCTCTGGCGTTCTCTCTCTCGACCGTCGGCGCGACTTATAGCGCTCGTCGTCACCATCCCGACGAATCCTCGAATCATCATGATAGCGCCCCGATCTCGAGAACTCGTCCCTGTCCCGAGCATCATATCGCTCCCGCTTCCAATCTTCTCCGTCGCGGTCATCCTTCCAACTGCTGCCTCTGGAATCATCTCGATCTCTCCATGACGGTCCTTCCCGGCCCTTGCCAGGGTCATGCCGTCGGTTCATTGACTGCATTGCATTCGCCCCGGTTGGTCTTCCAGAGTCGTTGTTCTGCGGACAATCTTTGCAGGAAATCAGGAATCACAAGGGAAGCGACAGGCCTCGAGAGCGTTACCTTTCTTGAGATGAGGCCCACCACATAGGAAGCAACCCCCTGCTTCCAACCCAGTTCCTCCCGAACGAACAGGCGCGACACCGCCAAACCCACCCGTCCCGCTTGTCGTGTCTTGGTCTACCAAATGCGTGTACTTTGTTCGACTCCGTTTTCCAAAGTTTTTCACTTGCATGACCTTTGGAAGCGACGAAACGTCCAATGTAGATTCTGTGGCTTCCGTGAAATCGTGCCGCTTGAGGATTTCCTCGTCCTGCAAACGGATAAGGATGCAAGTTCAAACGTGAAAGAGAAGTACGAACCTGATGGAATGCTCCTTTGTGCCAGTACTTTTGCAGGAACTTCTGTTGGCCCTTGGGTTTCTCTTCCCTAAGTTTCTGCGCACGCTCCAAGTCCTCCTTCAGGCGCTGCTCCTCCGGCAAGGCTCTTCGTCGCTCGATCTCCTCTCTTTCCTTCTCGCGTGCCAGCTGCTCTTCCTTCTCCTTCTTTATTCGTCCGAGCTCTCGTAACCGCCATGCCTCAAACTCGCCAGCAGGATCCAACCCATCTGTATCGTCAACGTCTGGAATCTCCTCTTCCTTCTCCCCTGCAAATGGGCAAGCAGTGTGAGCAAAGTAATAACATATAAAGAGCCGCTACCCACTCTCTGCCAATTCTCTGCGGATTGTTTCAGCAACCAGGTCGTGGCTTTGCCTTTTCCGCTCTTCAGCTTCCAGCTCTTTCTTCCGCAGAGCCTCTTCCGTGTCCTGAGCAATAGCCTCCTTCTCAGCTATCGTTACGCGTGCACGCCTATTTCGTAGTCAAGAACACGAACACTAGTATAGTACATATAGCACTCACTTTGGTACAAACACGGGCCGGAATTCCACCTTCTCTTCCTCCTCAGAATCAGATTCGTATTCGCTAGACTGAAGGAACCTGAGTTAAGATCAAGTCCAACAGAGAAAAGAAGAATTGACCTCCTCTTCTTCCTTGACAGCGCCAGCAATCTTGGGCTTAGTCTCTTCTTCTGATTCCTCCTCTTCCTCCGACGTTTCTGTTCGCCAACAAGAGAATAAGCATCGCAGCCACACGTAAATGAGATAAACAAGCCTTCGTCCTCCTGCTCCATCGCCGTCCGCCCAGACTCCTCTCGTCCAGCCACAATAACCTTGCCGTCCTTCGACACACTAACATCCTTCAATGCGATATTCAGCACTTTCGGCTTCACCACCACCACCTCCTCCTGCTTGATCCCAAACTCGCCAATCTCCTCCTCCGACTCATCCTGCTCTGGAGGAAACTCTTCCTGCAAGCCGGCGTCCTCAGCATCGGAATCCGAGTCGACTTCGGTGACGCCTTTGGGTGCCTTGCCTTTCCAGTAGCGCGCAGCTGGTCGTGCTAGACGTGGAGCTTGTTTGCGAACGGCCGACATCGTACGCCGTGTGTGGTGGGAGAGGATAGCGTGGACTAGGGTGGCCGTTTGAGGCAAGGAGGACTTGATGAATTTCAGGGAACGTACTTTCGGAGGCAATCACTGAGCACAGCCACCACCTTCAAAGCTTGGAACTCAGAGGCTTGACAGAATTCGCAACTTCAGACGAGTAGAGAAAAACCTAAATTCGCATAGCAAAACAACAGAGCAATCCACCATAGCATACATGATCCACTGCACTACACTAATCAAACCAAACCCAACACCACCGTTGCCCGCAAACTCACCTCCTTCCCTCTCGAAACACTACTCGGTAGAGCCTGTGTTCCCACCTCCAAGAACTCCTCCGTCCTCAAGGAGCTCGACTTCCACCCCCAGCTCTGACTGACCGAAAACGTGTCCGGCGCGCTGCTGAACCGCGTCTGCGACGAGCCCGTCGCACTCGCGCAGCTTATGGCGAAGTACGCTGAGATCGAGGAGCGAGGGTCGCGGTAAGGTTGCTGGGGGGCTGAAGTGGGAGTTAACACTTGGATTGACGCTGGAATTGGGCCATAGCCTACAGGAGAAACGGCTGGTGGGGAAGAGGGGGGAGAAGGAGAGGAGTTGTTTATCCTTGGTGTGCTGCTCCTTGACGGCGGGTGTATGGAGGGCGAGTAGTGGGTTGGACTGCTGGGTGTTGCTTGGCTGAGGAGAGAAGGCAATGAGGGCTTCCGATGATGGAGCTGCCGATCGCTGGCTGAGATGCTGAAGTTGGGCGTGGACGGAGAACTTGGCGTTGGGATTGGATCAACTGAGGATTGACGATGCAGATAGATCCCTAGTTGGGCTTGCCCTTTCTTGCGAACAAGCTGGACGTAGATGTTGAAGAGGCTGCCCGCATGCCAAATAGTCTGTGAGTGAAGACGCGACTTCTCCTTCAAGAGGTCAACGTCCCAGAACTCAACAGAAAATCTGTAAGGCGGATACGGTGTCCAGCGAAGCTTTCCAGCCGGGTCCAAATCCACGCAGGTGTGTGCAACATGGCGTAGCGTCAATATCCCGAAGAAATTCGCCTCAGTCGTTGAAATCTTGCTCGAGCTGTCATGGCCGGTAGCTTGTGGCTGCCTTGGTGAAGGCTGATGAGAAGAGCTGAACAGCTCTTCCATGGACAACTGTGTCCCAGTCCCAGTTGGATTGCTTCCATTATCTCCAATCCGGAGTGACTGGTCACACGACACCGGGAAGTACGACTTGTTCTTATCGAAGGCAATCACATTCCGTTCCACCTCGGAGAGCTTCGATAGGATGTCAGCAGTCGTCCAAGTTATCCCAAGCTCCTTGTCCCGCGGTGGCGGCGAGGTAGTTCCAGTCGTGCACCCGGAAGGGTTGTAAATAGATTGGCTTGGGCGAGAAGTGATTTGGTTTCGCAAGACCGATTGGGCCCAGTGCGATGCCTGCATTACAGATAGCGGCACATAGAGCCGTTTGGTGGTCGGAGAGATATCCTGTGAGATGAAGAGGATATCCTCGAACGTCTTGTGTTGGTAGAGTCAGTCGCGATCGGCAGTCGGGAAAGGTAGAACTCACCATGTTCATGTAACAGATTCCGTATTCGAACATCCTGTTCCACACCCGCTCCTCTTGCTTGATAATCCCGTTTCTCCGCCTCAGCTCAACAACGGCACGAGCAAAGTTGTACCGTTCCCACTCGTTCTTGACGAATAACGTATCCGCAGAGACAAGAGCAGCGACCCATTCTGCTTTCAAGCCTCCAACACCCCATATGACTGGCGGATTGACCAAGATGCTCGGCAGAGGTGTGGTATCGACCGTCCCCACACTAGAAAGACTCTTCGAACGCGTTCGCGAGTCGGGGAGGTCAGAGTTGGCGCAATTCGCGTCACGATCTTCCAATTGCAACATATCGGTCGCCCACCGGGCAAGCCAGCAGGCACAGGCCTCGCCGATCTTGTCAGAGACCGCCCCGTAGTGGTAAGAAGGACCGCTGTCGGCAAGATCTTCGAATTCACCGTCTGATTCTGAAGAACCTCCTTCACTGCGTGGCCTGGACGCAGCACCATCCATAGAAGCTTTCGGCGCGGACGATGGCTCGATCTTGAGTCCTTCGATTGCTCGAGTAGTCGCCGCCATTGGTATCTCATCGTCCAAAATGACGGCTACACTTTCGAGGCCAACTGCAGGTTGAGTATCTTCCGGCATGACGTGGCAATATGTGAGCGACATTCCACATGCGAAATTGAGGTATGGGAGGACTGTCGTCGGCCCCACAGTCTTGAGAATTAACGCTAGCGCCTGGGAAGCGACAGACGGCATGGACAGATAGATGGCTGTCGCGAGTAAAGACAATAAGAAACGAGGTGTAGCAAAATGATGGCCTGTGGGCACATCCGCTGACAGGGAGACGCCAGAGAATGGAGGCGTCAAGGGATGATTGGTGGTTGCGATTAGGTTTGGGGAAACATGCAAGATGGGCCCTCCACCGTAAAGACACGAGATGCAAACCCTGGAGGGAGTCATAAGAATACGAACAAAACAATTTAGACGTTCTTACTCAAAGGCTGACAGGCAAATGTTAGAACAGGCATACCACGCGACAAGATGCATCCTCACCTGGTCTAGTAATATTGAAGTCGTCGAAAATCACACTGATTTCATCCGCTCCATTGCGATGAATACTGTGCTTGTTCGAGGACTCTGAGAAGCCAGCAGTGAAGAGGGAGCGAAAGAACTCCTACAAACGGAGCAGGGTCAATGACATTTCTTGAGTACTGGGAGTCGGCTTACCGATTGAATCAAGACCACTCGATGGAGCCTGTAGACCGCGTTCCACGTACCCGAGACGCGAATTGCGACATCGTAAGTACTGGCCTGGATGAAGGAGGTGTAGAGGTGGGACTGAATGTCGGACGGGGAGGGACCAGGGGAGTGCATCAACTTCATGACGGAGCGCAGGGGCCCGTGATTATATAGCACGGGGACCCCAGGACCGCGTCGATATTGGAGGTGTCCCAGTTAGGCGGCAACCATGGCGTACGCTCAACCACATCCTCGTCTCTCTGTCGTCTCAAACTCGTCTCTCTCCTCTGTCGACCACCTCTCTCCTACCACATCGTCCACACGCTTCTCGCTCCCCTCGGCACCCTCACTACATGGAGCCGCCAGTATCGTCAAGGCGGGGCCTAACCGCCCCAACATCTACGAGAGGAACCTGAACAAGACCCGTGGAGCAGAGGTCTCTGGGGCAGCCTTTGCGTTTCTATTCTCCGAGATCGTGCAGTACACGCAGAAGAGAGTGAGCGGGATCAACGACCTGGAACGTCAGTGAGTTACATGCACCCTTCCTTGATTTCGTCGACTGGACCGAAGGCAGGCTGAACACCCTGGGCTACCGAATCGGCACCCGCGTCATCGAGCTCATGGTCTGGCGCGCAGAGGGATCCTCCAAGACTCCAAAACGCGAAATCAAGCTCATTTCCGTGCTCATGATGGTCCATACGCAAGTCTGGAAAGCGGTGTTTGGCAAGCCTGCAGACGCGATCGAGAGGAGTGTGGAAAATCCGGATGAATGTAAGTAGGCTCTTTTTCTCTTTGCGCTAGCAGGATTTGATTCTAGTAGATATGATCATTGACAACGACCCGCCCATTGAGAGACACATTTCCGTTCCTCGAGATATGAGCCAGTTGAGCTGTTCATCGTTTACCGCAGGGATCGTAGAGGCTGTTCTTGATGGGCTATCATTCGTACGTTGGTTTATTCTCTTTCCTTCTTTCTTCTTATGGTTTTTTCCAGCCCGCGCGAGTGACGGCTCACAATACACCAAATCCACAATTTCCCAACCGAACAACGATCTTAATCAAGTTGGAGAAGTCAGTACTAGACCGTGAAGAGCTGTTGAAGTGACCGCATATACACTCCTCCTCGTTTTCCCTCTGTATGTATCAACTGTTATTATATCCCTCTCTTTCACGCAATTGTGCTACGTATCGATATCCGGGGTCCAACTTCTGCCTCGTTCATGTTCCGCGTCGATCATGCATTTGTCAATGTGTTATCTATAGCGCTCTTATGGCGTCAGCTGATTTTCATCTTTCTTGACCTGATACGATGAACGCACGCCTACTTAGCTCTCGACGTTAATTGACACAGCCCAGACACACTCTTTCTTTCTTACTATCACCACCACCATGGTCCTCATCAACACCATCGATATCTCTCCTCCCCTCCTCAACTCCTCCTGCGCGTGGTCCTCCGATCTCAAGCAACTTACAGAGCTGTACGAGTCTGAATACACAGGGGCAATCACGACTCGCACCGCGACTCTGAAGGGCTTCGAAGAAGATGAGAAACACACAGTACGTACTCGCACTCTATTCCCAGCCTCGCAATTCCCAGCAAACCCGTCTTCTCTCTGGTCTAGGTAGCCTTCACCACATCAGGCACGACAACCATCAACTCCTACGGCTATTCACCGCACCCCCTCTCGCAATACCTCACCTGGGTCGAAGAAATTCTCACCACTCACGCCTCCTTCAACAAAGCCATCATCATCAGCATCACCGCCTCCACCGCGGGCGAGATCGCGCAAATGGTCGACGCGATCCAGGAGCTGCGCACGAAGCTGCTCGACAACCAGCGCCCGTCGGGAAAGACACGGATCGGGGTCGAGCTGAACACATCGTGTCCGAACATCTCGTACGCGTCACCGTCGGGGTACTCGTTCAAGTCACTCTGGCCGCTCGTGATCGTGCTGGGCGACGCGTTCGCGCAGGACCCAACACTGACGCTTGGGATGAAGCTCCCGCCGTACACGCATATGGACCAGTATATGGAGGTCATGGCGGGTTTGCGCTCGCTTGCGGTCACCCCGCCAGGAAGGGAAAAGACGAACCCGTTTGCGTTTCTGACGTGCACGAATACGTTGGGAAACTCGCTCCTGTTCTCCGAGCAGACGGTACCCAAGGAAACGGGTGATAAGAATGAGGGTAAGGATGCCGAGAAAGAGAAGGACGACACGAAGGCGAAAGCGAAAACAAGCCAATTCGCTGTCCCGCCCGTCCTGGGCGGCCTCGCTGGTGATGGTCTCCACCCACTCGCACTCGGGAACGTGTACAGGTTTCGCCAGATGCTTTCGGAGGAGAGCAAGGAGACGGGCCTAAGTGATATCAAAATCATTGGCGTGGGAGGTGTGACGTCCAAGGAGGCGGCTGAACGGATGAGGAAGGCGGGTGCTGATGTGATCGCGTGCGCCACACTGTTCGGAAAGGAAGGCGTGCGTGCGTTTGAGATACTAGGAAAGGATTGATTTGGGACTATCGTAAAATATTTATAGTAGGTATATATGGTGCATATGGACACGAGTGGATACCCAAAGGGAAAAGAACGAATTGTAGGATTGTGTACATGAACGGTAGACACTTCGAAACAAAGACATTTAGTAGTTCGAGTAATACATGGGTAAATCAAGGTGAAGAGGATCAAGAGGACTGATCGCCAAATTAAGACGAGGTCGTGGTCGAGGAGTATGCTGCTGAGGTTCGAACGGGTTGCTGAAGACGATATGGGAAGACCTCTGGTCGTCAGTCACATTGGGGGTAGACTGGAGGGTGTACGGCTGGGAAACATTCACAGTTGAGCTCGACGCCATCTGTACCGATTGGCTGTTATAATATGTCGTGGGCGAGGTGCCGGTCGGTGAAGCAGGATAGGACGCCGATTGGTAGTAGGTTGGGGACTCGGGATAGCGCGGTGGTTGGGGCGGGACAGGAAGATTGGGTGCGTACTGCGAAGACGGAGGATATGCAGTCGGGGAATGAGAATATTCCGCGGGTGAAAGGGAATACGGTGAGCGTGCGTAGTGTGGCGTTTCCGGGTACGGTGGGCGGCTGGAATATGCGAAGGCGCTTTCAGTCTTCACAGACGCGTAGTGTGATGGAAAGACAGTAGTGTGCTGCTGTGCGTGATAATACGCATTGTAGTGTAAAGACTGGCCCTGAAAAGAAAATGATAAATGGACGCAAGTGCAGAAACCATATGTGGAACGTACTGTTGGGGTATTCAAAGCGGAAAGTGGGTGGTGAGTAGCCTGGGTCGGCAGGAGAAGCGGACTGCGAAATGGAGGGATGTAGTTCGCCTCTGGGGTAGGAGGAGAGCCGGAAGGGTTGGGAAAGCCCTCGTCCTCCGTAGTAGGGCTGTTGATGGCAATGGCGAGCTCGTCGCCCTCTTTCCCAGAAAGCAACAGGTCTGCGACGCGTCTGCAGCGCTCTTTGTCATCTTCGCCATTCCTCTTTGTGTTGCGCTTAAGTGGTCTTTTCTCCCGGACCAAAGGAGTGAACCTGTAGTCTGGGTACTTGCGCATATGCTCGAGCTTCTCCTGCTCGGCTTTGAGGCGCCAGGGTTCTTTGTCTGCCTCTGACATTTGGTTCCAGCAATGCCCGGCAATCCTGCTGATCTGGCGATTGTCGTGCTCGACGTCGCGCTTGATTTTAGCCCCGGTGGAGAACTCGGAGCGGAAGATCATGAAAGCATTGCGGGGCCGTGGAATGCGATCGGGGTGCCTACTACGACGCGGCTCGTCGGAGGGGTCCTTTGGTGAGGAGTACTGGCCCTCTGAAGTGTCTTGGTCATTCGAGACAAAGGACGACGCGTCGATTTCTTTCATGGTGTTGGAGGATGGGTCGACCGGCGACGACGGTGCCGGGACGAACGAGTTGTTTGCCGCGTCTGGGAGAAAGAGGGTGGTGAGTGATGGAAAGAAAGAGAAGGAAGAAAAAGACTGACCATATACATAGTGCATACCCTTTGTGAAGTTGTCCATGGTTGGAAAGAGGGACTGGCCATGGCGGTGGAGATACTTATAGGATGAGAGGCGTCTTTGAGAATAGGGACGATCACGGGGCGGGCCGAGTGCGTACCCTCGTTATAATCACAGATCACACTTGGCGACTCCCGTCATCATGCCCATCCTCAACCATGCATCCGGCAGCGCAAACCCAGCGACCTCCCTCTCCGCCCTCTGGGCCTATCTCCACCCCGCACTCGACCACATCATAAAGGCCCCTGCCACCGATCCAAACGGAAAGGCACCCGCCCTCGACTTTGGCCTCTACGCCGGCATCCACTCCGCCTGCTACAACTAGTGAACTGCATCTCTAGTGTACACCTAATGTCCCCCACTGACCACCCATCAGCTTCACCGCACAGGGAGAGGCACACGCAATCCCCCTCGCACGCCCGCCTCCCGACACGCGCTCCGGACCAGACATCTACGACCAGCTCGACAAGTACTTTGCAGAGGCGGCTCGCGAGCTCAGTCTTGCTGCCCCAATTGACGACATTGCCCTTGTTCAGTATCTCGTCCCGTCCTTCAATCGCTACAACGCCGGTGCCCAGTCCGCCAACCGCCTGCTCAACTACGTCAATCGCCACTATGTCAAGCGCGCCGTCGACGAGGACAGAGGCTGGTTCCGCCTCACAGACGTGATCGAGACTGTGGCGAAGAACACATCCTTCGAGGACTCGCGAGAGGCCATCTCTCGTGTCCTACGCGAGAAGAAGCTCGAGGAGCTCAAGAAGTGGGGCTACCCCGACGACGGGTCGCTCGAGCAAGCGGCTTTCGCTGAGTCTTGTGCCGAAGCGGCCAGTCCCCCAGACCGTGTCGTTCCTATTGCCTCTCTCGCTCACCGTCGCTTCAGAACAGAAGTCATGGAGCCCCTACTTGCCACTCCCAAAATCAAGGGGAACTCGAAAGCAAAGCATAAAATCCCTAAAGCCTCTCCAGGTCCGAATCCCACCCGCCCAAAAGGTCGGCTAGCCCGTGCAGTCAAAGAACTCCTAGAGACCGACGCAGTCGATGAGGAAGAGAGACTGCGGCTGGCTGCAGGCCTTGCAAAGATGTTGCAGGTAGTTGGCATTCGCAGCGATCACCTACTGCGCAAAAGGCTTGATAAATATGTCGCATCTGCTCCTTCACCACCGCCTGCAACGACACCAGACGCTGGTGCTCCGATATCCTCATCGATAGTTGTATCATAGACGCTCATCCACTTGTACTCGCTAAAGTAGCACCCACTCATTCATCATGCACTAACACTGGGACTCTTCCTCTCCACTTGTACACTATACGAATGCTCCAGTGTTGTCTTAGGGGAGATTGGTCGCCCCGTCGAACAAGACGTTCAGCCATGCTGCCAGCCTGAAGCCCTGTTTGGCGATCTGGGTTTCAATCTAGTTTGACGTGAAAGTTAGGAATTTGAGAAGACCGAAAAACACGCGACTGACAAGAGGGATGTTCCTGGTGTAGTAACTCGAAGTGCAGAGGTCTTCGCCAATAGTGTAATCGAAGACAGTGGACTAGAAGATATACATGGGTTGAGCGAACGCATTTCAGGAGAATAGACATAGACGCACGCAATCCAATGAATTCGAGTCTCTAGCCCAGACGAGCGGGCACACAAGCGTGCCATCTGCACGAGGATGCAGCAGCGCGAGGATATCGCCCTCAACGCTTCGCCTGGCAGGCTCCGTCGTGGAGGAACAGGAGATCCAAGACTCCGCAAGGGACGAGTATGATCCAGACTTAGGAACACTCTCGTCAGCGTTCCATTCCGTACATGCCATCGACAGAAATACCTTGATGCGGTTCACCAAAGTGTTGGCCCAGTTGGTCGCTGAGCTGTTATAAGTTCCTGGGAGGAGCCTGTTGATCATGCCCGAGTCTGGTACCAGGGACGTTCAGCTTATGAGCGAGCAGAGTGGTGATTTAATTACCCCAAAGCGCGTGAAGATTGGTGGTAGCGCCGTTGCACTGCACGCTGATCGTGTTTCCGCCCACGGCGCGCGCTTCGACGTGGAGAGGTTGTCCAATGTCGCCAACAAACTGAGAACGTCGTAACGTGATTCAGAATAGCGTCCTTGGTCTGTTTGTGCTTTGCGCTTCAAAGTTGACTTACATGATCTGTGCATCCTCAATCAATATTTGACGATCCAATGAAGAAATAAAATAAACCCACCTAAGAACTTGAGCGCCTCTTGGCGCTCGGTATCTGAGAGAGAAGTATCGACGACGCGAGAGGTGTAATTCGCGATGGCGGTTACTACGGAAGAAAACGTAGGGATGGTCAGCGAAAAGACAAGACAGCGTATAGTCGCGACGCACGAATGCATCTGCCGTCAGCACAATCTCTCGACTCGTCGACGGAGCAGGAGTCGGGCGCGTCGTCTTCGGCGTCGACGTAATGAAGGACGGAGGACCTTGAAGAAACGGTCAAGGGACGATGGAAGGCTTGAAGGCGAGCGCTTCACCATGTATATGCGGCTTGTGATCTGACCTCGTCCGCCCACTATACCATAAACCGTGAGCTTGTGCCGTTACAAAGGAAGCAGAAGAAAGAAGCGTACAGTTGCAGCAGGCCCAAGAGAATGCGAGTACGTCGACCCCAACGACGTCTGCACGAACTCTAGAGCTTTTGGAGAGAGGAACTAAAAATAGCGCGGATCTCTTGAGCGTCGTCGTCGATCATTTCACGGAGGTCCAAGAGGTACCTGCATCGCGACATAACTGAAGACGTGGATATTTGGTCGTTGAGAACGAGGGGAATGAGATGCATTCGAAGTCGACTCACCCGACGGTCTGATGCCCGCTTGCACCCCAACCATAGACACCAGAGGCAATAGACACAACTCCCAACGCGACGAGCTCGACTTTCATCTTGACTGGGGTCGTTACCTAGAGAGCCTTACGAGGCAGGAGGAAACCTGAACGTCGACCGCGCAAGATAAAAGCGTCTTATATATCAAAGTTACGATAGTTGATAGCATGTGCACAATGCGCGTGCTTGTGTGGGGTGGCCAAGTTCACAAGGACGAGTTGCGGTGCACCGTCGAAAGCCGTCGAATCGCACGCGTGGAAGGAGGCGAAGAAAGATAATCGGGGACCTATATTTGGCGCGGGTGATGCTCGGTGTAGGTTGGGAGGTGATAGCAAATTTATTCAGATACTTTCAAGGTGAGCATTATCCAACAGACTGTCAGGTCAAGTGGTGAACGTGTTGCAGAGCAGAGGCTCATCTTGTCAACCTCTCGGAGAAGCGCCTTCCGGGAACCCTTATCCGGTCAACTGCATGGTTATCGACCACAAGACGCTACAAGATGGCGTTGAAGATTCAGAAGTGCGAACCACATGGCTAGATAAACGCTTGTGCAAAAATACCCCCGAAATTGATGTTTAGCCTCTGTTTACGCATCACAGCTCCGTCACAATATTGAAGTTCGCGAAAGTCGGCATTCAAGTCTGAGTGGACGATATGATATAACCGTCAAGGAGCGCGCGCCGCGAACGTCCAAGTTGTGTGGGTCTATGAGAAGGAACAAGTAAATATTACACGATAGCAAATTCAAAGCGTACAAAGCAGAAAAATATCCCAATAGGTGAATCAAAAACTGTGAAGAATCACGAATTCTCCTGCTATGTGGGGTTTTGAGCGCCAGGCAGATTTATATCTGTCTTCTCTTCGCCACCGCCCGAACCCATGTTCAAAAAGGTGTCCATGTCCATGGGGAAGCTCATGCCGTGATCTTGTGGGTTGTCAAAGAACGTAGGCTCAAGGTGAGTGAGGTCGAGGGAATTAATGTCGAAGCCTTCCGTGCCATCAGGTAAAGCCGGATTCGACGATGGTTGGGCGTTCATAAGGTGTGACGTGGACGAGAATTGGGCCAACAAACTGCCTGGTGAAGAAACTGAGGTCGATTGGGGCAACACCGTAGCACCTCCAATAGCAGCTTCTGGAGGCATATCATCTGGAGTGAAATCTCCGAAAAGGTCGTCATCTGCGTTCATGTCGAAGTCGTTGTTTTCGTCTCCTGGTTGGATCTGGCCCCCGCCTTCGACGAGCGCAGGTGAGAAAAGGCCGTCGCGTGCGGTATTCGCAACGGCTGTCGGCACATGCTCACCTCCAAATAGGCTATTCATTTCGATGTCCATGGAGTCCAAATCAAGTTCGATGGGCTTGTCGGAGGAGTCGCCGAGGCCGACGCCTAAGGGCATTGTGGGTTGTTGAGCCATGGGACTCGGGAGAGTGAGGTCAATGGTATGGCCGTGAACGTTGTCGGGTGGAACGGAGGAATTGAAGGCAGCTATGAGGTCTGGAGGGAATTCGTTGGAACCCATGGGACGAGCGGATTTCGGTGCAAGTGTAACTGGCGACCCAAGTCCTTTGGAGAACATCGCAGCTTCCTCTTCTGAAATTCGCAGCGACGAGGAGGAGAGATCGAGTTTGAGCGGGAATTGTGGCCGATGGAGGGATGAAATTGAGATGACCGACGCCCTTCTGCTTGGTATTGGATTGACAACAGGCGAATTCCGCGGATTTGTGCTGGAGGCGTCTGACACATCCTTGTTTGTGGTGTCTGGAACTGGAGGAGGAAGCATCATAGCTTCAGCGATCTTCCGTTTTTCTTCTTCTGCAATACGCTGTTCTTCTCGACGCAAGTCTCTTTTCAGGACGCTAATGGCGCGAAGCTAACGGGAAACATGGCTTAAGTACGTGTATTCTCGTGTAATAAAATGTTGTGACTTGCAAGATGAGCTTCGATGGTGTCGCAAAGCTGGTCATATCTCTCGATATCGCGTCCGAGACCAGCTGTTAGGGAACGGGGTGGATTCGATATGTGCTTTTCGACACCACTGCACGTTCGGAAATGTCAACTTTGTTGAGTATAGCAGTAATGAGCACTTACAGTCGACGTGCGTCCGCGTAGAACCCATAAATCTGTCCAGCCTTGACCATAGCATCCTGCGCGATGTCTGTGAGACATGCGCTACAGGCGACGTGACATCGTCCATACCTGGAGGCAGCGTGAAAGAGCATTGAATTCCGGCTCCAGGATCTTGGGTTTCGCTACTTCAGCGGGCGGCGGGGGCGGAGGCGGGGGCGGAGGCATGGCCTTCGAGTCCTGTTCGGCGGACATGATGGACGGAAGTGAGAAGGTGTGGCTTTCCTAATCAGGGAGTGACATATCTGGGTGTACAAGTCTAGCTTCAGCATCATCCCCTTCACTGCTCCCCACTCTCCTCCAGCGTTGTTCTCGTTGACCTGGCTTGGTATATTGTTAGATTCCATGCCCAGGGTCGCGTATTGATCCATATGCAAGCCTGGTCAGCGCTCGATGCTTCCGAGTGCAACGTCTGCCGTCCAACCCGCCGTTGAAGGCGACCACCTAACTCCGGTAGGTCCTCATCTTACAGCACACACCGAAGAAACTTTCTCAGCAACCCTCAGCGACGAATACGCCATGTTACTGGCGTCCAAATTCGCAACTTGACCCCGTTTCCTGTTCGCGACGCATTTACCTCGGCATTAGCCCAACCAGCGGAACCGTCCCACTTCAGCGCAACTGGTGCCACAGATGATCTTGGGGCTATACTTTCGAGGAAGCGCACGAGGAGGGTCTCCACCAATTCTACTGCGACACGACGGAGTCTTAAATGGGACGATGTAATTGTCGAGCAGGACAAGGTTGCTTCACCAGAAACGCGAGGAAGGGCGTCATCTGGGACCAAGATCACGTTTGCGGATGTTCGAAATGTGTCCACGAGCCCCAGTAAACCGCACTCCTTCACAACTTCAAGGTCCAGTCACTCTATGCGAAGTCAACGCGCTCGGACGAACTCTATGACGTCTTCGAGCAGCAGCCATCTGGCAGGCAGCACCGTGCCGTTGGGATCCTCATCTACGCTGTCGACCCATCCCTTCTCTCCAGGGAACTCTCAGTCCGCGCTGGAACGTATTATTGGCTCCAGATTGGTCGAAACCTTCATCGTTGTTTCCATCCCAGAAAAGCCGGATGTCGACTCTGGGTCAGGGGCAAACCCTCCTCAATTGGCCGCACCTCTACGCTCTGCGCCACTGCTGAAATCAACATCTCCAGCCAGTCCTCCCACCCGAAAGACAGTGAATAAAGCCTTGAAGGAATCCAGTCTGCACCTCAAAAGTCGATCCACTCCTCCTGGGTCAGCGCCAGCATCGAGAACAACATTCAGTCCGTCGGAGACGAAGAAGAAAGGTGAAATGCCAGGAAAGACGGTGATTGTCAATGGAAATGGGTTTGCATCGTCTCATGGCAAGGGAAAGTCAGTATCATCTCTGCCAATCGAGACGGGAGAGCGAACGAAACCATCTTCGCATCTTCCCGTCTACTTCTCTCCCATACACCGACCGTCTACCAACCCTTTCTTTCCCCTTGACCCGCGCTCAGGGCGCGATATTCCCTCACGGTGCAACGTTAGCGGCCAGATATTCAAGGTTGAGGCATGGGTTAGAACATCACTTCCGCGAAGAGGAGACGAGGAAGAGAAACGGTCTCACTCGAAGGAATTCATCTCAGGCGATAGCGCGCCGGACTGGAAACTGCTGGGTGAATGGGAGATCGACCTGAATAAGTTGATCGCTCTACCCGACGATGTACGTGTTCTTCAGCTCGCTCACTAGGGTTCTCATTCATTAAAACTCTAGTTAGACATGAACCCCTCCCAACTACCCTTCAACACCATCGTGATCACACTGACACCACCTGGTCGCGCATTCTACCTCCCTTCTGCCTCAAAGACTGTTTCGCGTTCGTCAAGTCCTTCGGCTGGGTATACATCTGATCCTGAGACCGAAATCCGCAAAGTCAAGCAGGACAGGAAACGGCCTGATGCGCCTTCCGATGTTATCCAGCGTGCAGAGATTGCCCCTTTGTCACGTCGGCGGCGACATAAAGGCCATAGCGATACCCTTGATTTTAGAGACACTGCAAAGACTCTTAGCTGGCAAGAGCTGTTCAGGTATGTCTGACAGTGCGAGTTTCGATCGGTTTAACCGAAAACTCTCAGACTTGTCACGCTTCAATCTTGCATCTTGGACAATGAGTCTTCCGTGGACGAGGTAACCAGGAAGATAGATGGTCTTTTGGAGAAGGACGAAGTTTTTCCCTTAGTAAGCACTATCTGTCTTCTCAAAAAAAAAACAAAAAACAAAAACTCATCTGCGCCGTTCGAAGCGCCGCGAAATTTCCGAACGGGAAGCTCGCATCCAGGAACTGCGGCGTAGTCACGTCGCGGTCGTTGATGAAGTCGCTGAGCGTGAGTCTTTCGCGTACGTTCCTTCTTCTCGGGCTCATTCCTGTTGCAGGGAAACGCGCCTTGGACAGTCGCGCGCAGAAGCTCAAGGAGCGGGCTGAATTGCTTTCCATTGCCAGAGATTCCTTTGTGTTGCACACAGACGATGGCCCTACTATCTCCCATGAAAGGTACATTTTCATTTCGAGCTTCATGATGGCCTTGAGCTAACATGGCCCAAGGAATCGTCTGACAACCCTTCGAGAAGACATCCACTCCGCACAAACATCCCTTCTATCGACACTCGCTACAATCTTTCCCATCGAACTCTATTCGCCCCCCGATCTACTCTTCACGATATTGGACGTTCCCTTACCTATTCCGTTATCCTCCAACGATCCAGGACCCCCTTTGAGTTTACCAGACCACAAGGACGTCACAGAGGATGCAGTGGCGACCGCTCTTGGATATGTGGCCCAAATCCTGCAAATTCTCGCAGGATACCTGGAGAAGAATCTGGTCTACCCCGTGACTTGCATTGGGAGTCGCAGTCTAATAAGAGACGGCATTTCTGCCATGGTCGGACCTCGGATGTGAGTTTTGTGCGTCTCATTAATCTGTCGCTCAACGAACAGCCTGCAGGTTTCCTTTATTCTCGAAAGGCGTTGATACCTACCGATTCGAGTATGGAGTGTTCCTATTGAATAAAGATATTGAAATGGTAAATACATCGAACTGTAATCCTGCTCTGCAATTTACCTGACTCTGCAGCTTATGGCCGACCGCGATTTGCGAGCGTTAGATATGCGGCATACACTTCCTAATCTCAAGAATCTTCTACTTACGCTAACTCACGACATTAATGCTAAACCTTCGTATGTGCGCCTTTAGCGTGTCTCAGTGACGAACTGACGAGAATGCAGGTTGCAACCTTCGCGAATACCGAACTCTCCCATCTCGTCCGTATCAGGTTTAACAACACCTTCACGCGAATCATCTCCCGTACCCGACGACTCTACGACGCCAAAGGCCTCGCATGTGCAAGGTTCTCAGCCAGCCTTTGGGAGCACAACCCCAAACGCTAGCGGGTACAACACGCCTACAGCGGCGACCGACGACACGCGCAAGGGTCGGTCTTTCC